>BOPN01001406.1:247500-260925 GCA_017312705.2 Penaeus japonicus
TAATAATGATATTGATTGCAATAAATAGGATAGTAATAATAATAACAACAGTGATAATAACAATAACAATATCAATAACAATACCAATAATAAAAAGAATAATAACACTGATACCGACATCGATAATGATGATAATAATTATAACGTGCCGGCTTCCTCATCCTCACATCTTTCCCCTTCCCTCTATATCCTCCCCACCTACCTCACCCCCCCCCCCTCCCTTTCCCTACGATCCCCTCCCCTCCATTCTAATACTCAAGACTAATTAGCGGATTACACCAAATTACGTATCACAAGACAATAGGAAACAGACAAACAACAAAATGTAATACAGGCCATTGTTCTCTCTCTCTCCCCCCATCCCCCTTCCCCCCTTTCTCTTTTTTTTTTTTCTTTCTTTCTTTTCGTGGTCATTAGGTGTCTGCGTATTATAACTGTGTTGTCCAGTTCCTTTTGTATGTCGCTTTTTTATTGGTGTGTGTGTGTGTGTGTGTGTGTGTGTGTGTGTGTGTGTGTGTGTGTGTGTGTGTGTGTGTGTGTGTGTGTGTGTGTGTGTGTGTGTGTGTGTGTGTGTGTGTGTGTGTGTGTGTGTGTGTGTGTGTGTGTGTGTGTGTGTGTGTGTGTGTGTGTGTGTGTGTGTAAGAGAGAGAGAGCGTGAGAAAGAGAGAGGAGGGGCGAGAGGGAGGGAATGAGAGAGAGACGCAACTCAAGGAATGAAATATAGATGGGAAAAAAAAAAAAACAGAGCAAGTCTATATGCGAACATACAGTCAGAAGAGAACAAGACATCCCCCTACCCACTCCCGTGAATCCCCCCTCAACCACTCCTCCACCCCCTTCTCCCCTCTCCCTAAATCCTACTCCATCCCATCTTTCCTCTTCCTTCCCCCTACCTTGTCTCCCCCCTTCCCGTCCATCCCTATCTTCACCCCTCCTCCTTCCCCCTCGCCCACATCTATCCCCCTCCTTCATTCCCAACGCAACACCTCCTCCCCTCCCCTCCCCTCCCCCCACTCACGCCTATCCCCCTTTCCTTCCCCCTTCCTTCATCCCAAACGTCCCTCCCCCACGTCTATCCCCCTCCTCCCCCCCTACCTACGCCAATCCCCCCTCCTTCACCCCCAACGCCCCTCCTACCCCACCCACGCCTATGTCCCTGCCTTCATTAAGTTTCCATCACGTTTTCCTCCATCACTAGACTGATGGTCAACTCACATGCGGGGTTCAGGAGCCGCTTGTTCTTCTCGCACCATTTTAACGCCGCCCCTCTGTTTTTTTGTTCTTGTTCTTGTTCTTCTCCTCTTCATTTCTTCTTCTTCTCTTCATTTTTTCTTCTTCTTCTCCTCATTTTCTTCTTCTTCTCCTTAATTTTCTTTTTCATCTTCCTCTCCTTTTCCTTCCCCGTTGTCTTCTCCTTATCATTATTATGATTGATATTATTTGGATCTTATTACTATCAACGGTATTTTATTATTATTATTATCATTATTATTATCATTTTTATCAGTGCTACTATCATCATTTATCATTATCATAATCATTACTATTATCCTTATCATTATCATCATCATTACTATCATCATTAATATCATCAATATAATTTTTAACTGTCGTTGCATTGTCGTAATTATCGCGTTTCTGAAAGCTCTTGCTCCTATCTTCACCCCTACTCCTCCCCCTCCCTTTTACTATTTTTTCTTCTTCTTTTCACGTTTCTATTCAATTATTCTATTATCATATCTAATGTTTTTCTTCTTCTCTCTCTAATTTCCCTCTTTCCCCCTTTCCCTCTTTCATTTTTCCCTTGTCCCTTTGTTCACAGCGTCTTCGTGTTTCCTTCTTCTCCTCTTCCTTCTTTTTCCCCATCATCCTCCTCTTCTTTTTTATATTTCATCTGCTCTTCTTCTCCATTTACTCTTCTCACTCTATACGCTCATTTCAGTTCCTTGCATTAATGGCAATAAAGACAATTGCACTAATAAATGTAATTTTGAGGCCCAGCATGACTGTAACTGTGATTATAAAATAGGCTATTATGTTATCAAAAATTGTGCTAATGGGAGGGGGTAATAGTGGTAGTACAAGTAGCTATAATAGTAATAGTGCTTCAAACTGTAGTTGTTGTAGACTATAGAATATTGAGAATAATCAAGGTATGATGCAGATAACGTGAATGGGATATAATAGATAGAGAGTAATAGTAATAACAGTAATAATAATGATGATGTTGGTGATAATAAAAGTAATATGTATGATATATAACAATGACTGCAATGATAATAGCAATAATAACGACACTAATGATGATAACCATCATCATTATCGTCATCATCATCAGAATCATCAATATGATAATCACCACCACCATCATCCCTAAAGGAACACAAACCCGAAACAGCAAAAACAAACAACCGAAGCCATGCCGCCCACCATCGCCCGCCCCTAGCCCGGCCAGCCAGACAGCCAAGCAACCCGCCCGCCCGCCCGCGCGACCAAACAGCAATAAACGAAGTCCGGGGAAATTAACAAACGGGGGAAATATGAAACGGTGTTCTATGGCTCCGCCAACCTAATTACGGGTTCCGAAATGGCGCTGGCTCTTGGGGGGGAGGGAAAAGGAGGGGGAGGGGGGGCGCATGCGCCGACTGACCAGCGCGCGTCACCTGCGACACGTGCCCCTCCGACCGGCCTTCTTTTCTTCGACCTTATTGCCGTTGGTCGAAGGGTTTTAATTGCGTGGAGATATTTTTTTTTTCTTTTGGTGGGTGGGGTTTGATGTTTTTTGTCTGTTTCTCTTTGCTTATGTTTGAAAAAAGAAAAAAAAGACATTAAGATAATGAGAGAGTCGTAACGAGATAAAGTGCTTGAGGCGGAATGAGAGAGAGAGAGAAAGAGAGAGAGAGAGAGAGAGAGAGAGAGAGAGAGAGAGAGAGAGAGAGAGAGAGAGAGAGAGAGAGAGAGAGAGAGAGAGAGAGAGAGAGAGAGAGAGAGAGAGAGAGAGAGAGAGAGAGAGAGAGAGAGAATCCAGAAACAGAAAGAATCCAAAATACAGAAACAGAAAACGAATTTTTTTTCTTTTTTTTTTTTGAAAACTAACGAAAACCAAAACATTCAAAGACAGAAGAAGAAAACAAGAAAAGTAAAAAAAAATACAGAAACCAACTCACAGAAAAAAAAAAACTAATTACGAAAGAGAGAAAGCCACAGAGAGCAAGAGAGCGGCTACCCATCGACGGAGGACGATCCGAAGGAAGCCATTCGGACGCATTACCTATCGCCATAACGGCCAATTCAACACCTCCCCCAACCCCCCCAACTCCCCACCATGTTCGCCCTTGTATCTCGTCCAATTATCTCATCATCTCTACACCGGTCTTCTCTGCACCGGTGTAATCCTCGTCTCGTCCTGTTGTCTCTGATGCCTTCACTCCCCCTCATTCCTCTCCCCTCAACCCTCATTATCTCTTTCTCTTTCCCTGTCGATGAGGCTGTCGGTCTCTCTCTCTCTCTCTCTCTCTCTCTCTCTCTCTCTCTCTTTCTTTTTCTTTGCATTCATCCACCTTTTCTTTGTATCTGTCTCTGTTGTCATTATTATCATTATGGGTCTCTCTCTCTCTCTCTCTCTCTCTCTCTCTCTCTCTCTCTCTCTCTCTCTCTCTCTCTCTCTCTCTCTCTCTCTCTTTCTCTCCTCTCACACTTACACTTACACTTACACTTACACTTATACTTACACTTACTCTTACACTTACACTCACTCTCACTCTCTCTCTCCTTTCTTTCTCCCCATTCATCCTTTTGCAGCTTCAGAGGAGGAAAAGAGGACAAGGAAAAAAAACACAACTATGAGCGTAATAGCTAGGTCGAACGAGAGAATCACAGAACCAGAGGAAGGAAAGCCAGAGAACCAGAAAGTTACAGAATCAGAGGAAATGGGATCCACAGAACCAGAGAACCAGAAGAAAAGTCAGAGAACAAAGGAATCATAGTAACAGAGAACTAGAAAACCAGAGGGCCACACAACCGTAGGAAAGAAGAACCAGATGAACACAGAACTGGAGGAACAGAGAACCAGAGAGCCACGAAACCGGAGGAACAGAAAATCGTAGAACCAGAAGAGCCACAGAACCGGAGAACCAGAGGACGGGAGAAACAGACAGCGAGACAACCAGGCCAAAGAACCAGTTACCTACACGGGCGAACACGTGCTGGTGCGTGTCTGTGTTTAAGGTTAGGGGGGCAGGGGCATAGGAGGGATAGGGTATGGGGTAAGAGTATGGGTAAGGGGTTGGAGGGAAGGGTGAGAGGGTCAAGTAGAAGGGGGGGAGGGGAGGGGTTGTGGGGGTGTTGAGGTATTATGTAGGTTAAGCGACAGAGGCCAGAGGTTAAGGTGACCGGGTGCGGGTGGAGAGGGGAGGGGGAGGTGAGGGGATAGGGTTGTTAGAGGTGTGTGAAGGAGGAGGGTGGGGTGGTTGTGTGTATAAGCACCCGGTATGTTAAATATGTAATACGACTGTGAGGTTTGAGGTTGCACATATTTTTTTGTCTAAAACCTTTGAGTGTCCTACGTTAGGTGACACTCAGACATTTTAATCCCAAAAGAACATCTTCCCACTCGTAAGACCATCGAAATAATTATCTCAGGGGCCACGAAAGGGGGGATTATCAATTATTTTCGAAAAAAAAATAAAAATAAAATTCCAGTCGGGGTCGAACGGGCTTGCCTCTGCCACACCTCCGACGGTCAAAAAATGCCCACCAGAACGCGCTGTTATGTATAGGCCTCGCCCTTCTTCTCACTGACCATCTGACGTAATGCCAAACACCCACTCACCCACCACACCTACCCACTTACTCCCTCAACGACCCACCCACACATCCTTCTCACATCACGCAATGGTGGAAACCGTCCCCATGTCAAAAATGTTTATATATGTATAGAAATAACTCGTGCGCGCCAGCTGTAACACGTGAGTCTTCCTTCACCTTTTTATTTTCCCCCTTACGCTTCAACTCCTTCCCCGCACCCCTTTCCCGTCCCTATCCCTTTCCCCGTCCGCTTCCCCCTTCCCCCTCCTCACCCCCTCCCCCTTCCCTTTCCTCGGCCTCCTTTCACTCTTCCCCCTCCCCGTCCCTTTCCCCTTCCTTTCTTCGTCCCCTCCCCTTCCCATCCCTCGTCCTCCTTTCACTATCCCCCCTCCTCTTCCCCTTTCCCCTTCTTTCCTCCGGTCTCCTTTCCCCTCCCCTTCCTCGTCCTCCTTTCGTTATTCCCCATCCCCCTTTCGTTCTCATGTCCCCCATTCTCTTCCCCATTCCCTTACCCCTCTCCCCCTTTTAGCTTTGATATCACCCAAACTCTCCCCCCTTCATCTTCCCCTTCCCCTTCCCTTTTTCTCCCCCTTTCCTCCACCTTGACTGGTCATCAATAAATCATGCTGCAGCGCCCACCATCCGCCCTCACGCCCATCCCATTTCCCTCCTTGTCGTTTTGGCTACTGGGTGGTGATGGAGGAAGAGGGAGGAGGAGGAGGAGGAGGAGGAGGAGGGGGGGGCTAGAGGAGGAGGAGGAGGGGGGGGCTAGAGGAGGAGGAGGAGGAGGAGGAGGAGGAGGAGGAGGAAGAAGAGATGGTGTAGATGGTGGCGGAAGAAGGACAGCAGAATTTTCGAGAAGCTTGTAATGAGTGTTTCTCGAATGAGGAAAATACAAATCTGAAGTCAACGGAACGAGAGGAAACACTCCAACGACCGTTCCGATATTCCGTTCCGTAGCGACGCTCCTCCCTCCGCCCGTTCCCGCAGCGAGGTACACTAGTAAAAGGAATGCTAACGAACACACTAAGGGCGAGAGTCACGTGTGCCCTGTCCTCCTATACCCCCTCCCATACCCCCAGCCTACACACCCACAGCGTGCGCGTAAAGAGGTTGCACAATATGAGGTGAGGGGGGGTAGGGGAGGGGGTGGGTATTGGTCAGTTTAGGGCAAGCACCCAACCTCCGCCCCCGCGCGCCCATACCCACGGGGGGACCGAGACTACAAAAGTGGCCCTTACAGCCCCCGAGAATTAGGGCGACGGTAGCTTCGAGTGGAGGACGAGGGATGGGGTCCTGTTGTCACGAGGCCGCGGTGGTCAGTTGGAAGAGATGCCGTCAGGATGAAGTATGGGGCAGGCTGCGTGGGAGGTGGAGAGGGGGGGGAGGTGGAGGAGGAAGGGAAGGAGGGGGGGAGGGAAGGGAGGGAGGGGAGACGAGAAGAGGGAGGGATGGGGAAAGGGAGGGAGGGAGGGATGGGGAAAGGAAAGGGAGGGAGGGAGGGAGGGAGGGGGAGAAAGGGGAGAGAGGGAGGGAGGGGGAGAAAGGGGAAGGAAGGAGGGGGGACAAGGAGAGGGAGGGAGGTGGGACAAGAAGAGGGAGGGAGGGGGACAAGGAGAGGGAGGGATGGGGGTAGGGAGGTAGAAGGGATAAGGAAAGGGAAAAATGGAAAAAAAGAAGGGAGGGAGAAGGGAGAGAGGAAGGGAAGAGGTATAAAAAGAAGGAGCATGAAGAAGGGAAGGGGAGAGGGTCAGAGAGGGAAATGGGGAAGGTGGGGGCGACGTACGAGAAAACAAACAGAGGGGAAGAGAGAAAAAGAAAAGAAAAGTCAAATGGGTAGGACAAAAATGGGTCAGAAAATCTAGAATGTATTCCCTGGCGAGCACACAAGGACCGCCTATGAAAAACAGGGAAACGATATTGTAAGAGAGATACAGGATCTCCCCTAAGGGCCTGCTCTCTTCTCCTGCCCTTCTCCTTCGTCCTCCTCCTCTTCCTCATTCTCATCATCCTTTTCTTCTTCCTTCTCCTACTATTTCTCTTCCTCATCTCTCTCCTCCTTTTCCTCGTTCTCCTCCATTTTCTTCCTTCTTCTTCCTCCTCCATCAGCACCACCTCCTCCTCTTCCTCCTCCTAGCACCTTCCCTCCTTTCGACCCCTCCCCCGCGCCCCGTACCCCCAACGTCGAAACGGGTCCTCCCCAACACGTTCCTTACACGTCATTAGCGCCCAAAGCCCCCCTCTCGATCATTCCTCTGGGCAGGAACATCATTTCTCTTACCATCATTTCACTCTCCCGACGTCCTTAAACACCTTCAAGGATCCTTTAAAAAAAAAAGAGTCCGACGGTTCCATCCTATTACCGTAACCCTCCCTCCTATCCACAGCCTTGCCTATCTCCCAATCCCTGCCCCCCCACCCCTCTCTCTCTCTCCCTCCTCCCCTTTTCCCTTCCGAGGTCGACTTGAGTTTCGTCTGTCGTGCATGTGTCGAGGAGGGAAAAAGGTACTTCCCTCCTTCTCCTCCATCTCCTCCCTCCCCCCCTATTCCACCTCCTTCCCCTATGCTCTTCCTCCTCCCCCGTCCCTATCCCATGGCCTTCTTCCCCCACCCTCCCCCTTCCCCCCACTCCCTCGTTTCCTCTGACTCTCGGACCTTCTGAACCATTGAGGGTATCAACTTTCGAGAGGAAGGTGGGCCTACAACTCCCCCCCCCCCCTTCTCTCTTTCTTTCCCCTACTTTCTATTTCCTTTCCTATCTCCCTTTTTTGCTCCTTTTTTCCTATTTTCCCTATTTCCTCCTCTTTTTCTAATTTCCCTCTTTTTTTCCTTCTTATTTCTTTAAAAAAATATTCGTTATTTTTCTCTCTCGTTTTTTTCGCTGTTATGCCCATCCCTTCTTTTTTCTCCCTTACTTTGATTCTTCTCATTCCTCCTTCTCGTTCTTTTTTTTTATTCTCTAGTTCCCATTTCGCTTTCTCTTATTAATTATCCTTTTTCCCTCCTCCTCGTCCACCACTTTCACCTTCACCTCCACCACCACCACCTCCACCCACCTCCACCCCACCTCCACCTCCACCACCACCACCACCACCCCCACCTCCACCCCCTCCACCTCCACCACCACCACAACCACCCCCACCACCACCCACCTCCACCTCCACCACAACCACCCCCACCTCCACCTCCACCTCCACCTCCACCCCCTCCCCCTCCACCCCCTCCACCTCCTTAGGCTCATGCCCTTCACCGTCTCCAGCAATAATTATGTTTGTTAATGATCCTCCCTTCTAAACTGACCGCAGAGGCTGATATTGGCGATAAATACAACATTTGAATAAATAAATTATTAATGAATCAACAGATACCTTTGTTGATATCAGCCAAAATGGCAAGCACAACAACAAACGCAGTAACGACAAAAATAACGATTAACGAAGGAAGCGGAGAAGGAAATGAAGAGGAAGGAGGAGGTGAAGAGGAAGAAGAAGAAGAGGAGGAGAGATAAATCGAAATAAAAAGAAGATCGAGAACGTGAAGGGGTAGTAAAATGATGAAAAATAAGAAGGAAAAGGAATCTGGAAAACGAAAAAGACAAAGAAGAAAAAAAGAAGAAGACGAAAACGAAAAAGAGAAAGATGAGGGAGAAAAAAAAGCGAAAAAGAAAACGAAAAAAAGAAGAAAAGTAGAAGATGAAGAAAAAAAAAGACACGAAAAGAAACAAGATAAAAAAAAGGAAGAAAAGAAAGGGAAGAAAAAAGAAGACAACAAGAAGGAAGAAGATAGAATCCTCATAAAAGCAAATCCGATAAAAAATGTTAAAACACGAAATAATGAGCAATAATGACGACCCGAGTACCAATACCATGATGATAATGAACACGACCGTGATGACGTGAAAATGAAATGACAAAGCCAGGGAATATCAGCCATTATCATAAACAATCAACATCTCCATCAAGTTGATCTTCTGCGGGATCGACACCATTATATTATGCAAATTCCGAAGCGATCCGAGATGCCACAGAGCTCGCGAGGGGGGTTGTGGGGTGGGGTGGGGTGGGCTGGAGGGGTGTGTGAGGTGGGGTGGGCTGGAGGGGGGTGTGGGGTGTGTGGGGTGGGCTGGAGGGGTGTGTGGGGTGTGTGGGGTGGGCTGGAGGGGGGTGTGGGGTGGGGTGGGCTGGAGGGGGGTTTGGGGTGGGCTGGAGGGGTGTGTGGGGTGGGCTGGACAGGGGAGGGGGAGGGGCTATGTCTCGCGCGATCTCTTGAGATCTGTCTCTCTCATCTGTGTCTTTCGCTCGCTTTGAATATGTTGGATTCGAGCGCCGAGTAGCGAGGGTCGTTTCTGGTATCTCTTGGTTCTTATCTCGATCTTTTTCTTCTTTTTCTTTCTCTTTCGTTCTCTATTTCTTTATTCATTTATTTTATTCCTTTCTTTCTTCCTTTTTTTTCTCTCTCCCCCCTTCTCCCTCTCTCTCGCCTGCATTTGGTATCTCTTTCTTTCTTTCTTTCTTTCTCTCTCCTTTCGATGGCCAAACTTCTTCTAATTCCTTCCCTCTGTCTGTCGTTCTCTTAACATTTCTATTTATTTTATTAAGTTTTCCTATGACTTCACCTTCAATGGAATTCCTTTTTCATTCACTCTTTCCCTCTTTCACTCTTTCCCTCTTTCACCCTTTTTCCGTTTCTCTGCCTCTGTTTGATAAGCCTAGCAGTCTGCACTTTCTCATTTAATTCCAGAACCAAAGTTTCCCCCCCAAAGTTAATTTCCTAATCAAACTTTTCTATAAATGTCTTATTCTCATTTTCCCCCATTAATAATTTCTTCGGCGTGTGTGGTTTGGGAGGAGGGAAGATAGGAGGGGAGGGAGATAAGGGGGAAGGGGAAGGGGGAAGGGGAAGGGGGAAGGGGAAAGGAGAAGGGGGAAGGGAGGTAGAAGGGGATAGGGGGAAGGGGAGGTAGGAGGGGAAGGGGAGACAGGAGGGAAGAGGGGAAGGGGATATAAAAGGGAACGGGGGAAGAGGAGAATGGGGGAAGGGGGATTTCTACTACCCCCCCATCTCACCTTTCGTCTCAAAAAGAAAATAAAAATGAAATAAAATAAATAAAGAATAATAAATATAGGAAAAATAGAAACAAAATTATATATGTCAATGATAATCAATAAATGACGCAACCTCATAAACGAATCAAGTAATATAATAATAATAACGATAAAACAGGGAACAAAAAAGAAAAGAAATGATTACTGGCAATGTGTCCTGTTTTATAGATCTTGTGAGTCATTCTTTTATTTCATTTTCTTCATTCTTACCTTTCTTGTCTTATATATTCTCTACATGACTTCAGTCGTGAATACTATCTTTTCTATGCCTTATCTAATCTATTTTGTTTGCTTGTTTGTTTGTTGTGTATCGAATCCGTTTTTCTCTCGTCTTTTCCTCTTGTTTTTATGCTCTGACATGTTTGGATACTGTCTGCCTTAATGAGATTTGTGTTGCACTGGTTATTATTAATGATCTACAATACAAAGTTATCTCTCTCTATCTCTGTCTCTGTCTCTGTCTCTGTCTCTGTCCCTGTCTCTTTCTTTCTCTCTCTCTCTCTCTCTCTCTCTCTCTCTCTCTCTCTCTCTCTCTCTCTCTCTCTCTCTCTCTCTCTCTCTCTCCGAATATGCACTCCAGATCCTCACCATCTCCATCCCCCAAATTCTCTTTTCCTCTGCTTCACTCCCTTGCCTCTCCCTCTCTCCTTGCCTTGCCCCCTAACCTCCTCTTCTCCTCCCTGACTTCCTTTAACCTCATCACAACACTCCTCTTCTTCGCCTCCCTTACTCTCTCCCCTTCGCTCCTCTCCTTCCTCCCCGTCGTTACCCTCAGTCCTACTCTCCCCTCCTTCTCTCCTTCCCCTCTCTTCCCCCCACCCTTCACGGGATTCCCTTCCTTCACCCACACCCCTCCCACACCATCCACATCTCCTAACCCCCACCCACACCCTCCCCCTCTCTCCCTTCAACCACCCCCTCCTCCTCTCCTTCTCAACTCCCCTCCCCTTGCCCTCTCCCTACTAGCAAGCCCACCCCTCCTTAGCCATCCTCCCCCGCCCCTCTCTCCCAACCCCCCCTTCCTTTCCCCTTCCCCCTTTTCCCCTCAGCCACGATATTCCGTCCGTAGCCATCCCCCACCGCCCCTCTCTCCCAATTCCTCCTTCCCTTCCCCCCCCTTTTCCCCTCCTTCCTCCTCCTCCTTCCCCCCTTTCCCCTCAGCCACGATATTCCCTGATGCAATTAGCCGATTCATAATCCGCCTCGAAGAAACTCGGTCGGAGCCATAATTGAAATCTCAAATCCAAAACTTGTTTCTGCCCGCGGACACACGAAATGAAATACCGCCGGCCCAAAATTAGATAAGTTCTTGTGGACTGACCGAGGGAAGATGGGGGTGGAGGAGGAAGGGTGGAGGAGGGGGGGGAGGGGAAGAGGAAGGAAGAGGGGGGGGGGGGATGGAAGGAAGAGAGGGTGGGATGAGGGAGGAGGGATGGGGGGGAATTAGAGAAGGTTCTACTCCCCTCCCTCTCTCAGCTTCCCTTTTCCCCCTCTTCCCTCGTGGGGAAGAAAGAGGAAGGAAGGAAGGAAGGAGGAAGCAGGGAGGAAGGTTGAAGAGGAGAAGGAAGGAGGGAAGAGAAGGAAGGAGGAAGCAAGGAGGAAAGTTGAAGAGGAGAAGGAAGGGGGGAAGAGAAGGAAGAAGGAAGGAGGAAGGAAGGAAGAAGGAAGCGGGGAGGAAGAGGAAGAGGAAGAAGAGGAATATAATGATGAGACTGACAGACAGACACAAGAAGAAAGATGAAAAGAGAAGGAAAATAAAAAAAATCTACTGAAGATTCGAAAAGGGGAGGGGGAGGGTAAAGGGAAGGGAGCGACGGAAGGGGCGGGGGGAGGTACGCCAGACACGGCCCGCCTAGTTTGATAAGCGGAAATCTAAATGATATCCACAACTTTTAATTCGATAAAGGACCCCCGCGCGGTACTAGCTCGGAATTGGCGAGGCTGAGGAGATGGCGGCCGGCGCGAGGAGTGTGGTGCTGTTGTTATTGTCTTTGTTATCGTTCTTGTTGTTGTTGTTGTTGTTTTCGCTGTTTGATTTTTGCTGGTTTTTGTTGTTGTCGGTAGAATGGTTGAGGCTGGTTACAGTAGTTATAGTTATATTGTCATTATCATCAACGTTCATGTTTATTTATTGTTATCACTATCATTTATCATTGCTATGATCATTATGAACGGTGTTCCACGTGTTTTAACACTATTCATGTATCATGATTAGACTAATGATAATGATAACGACTTTCAAATCAAAATCATGATAATGACAATGATGGTGATGGTTTATTGTCGCATCCGCTATCGTTAACAAAATCACGAGCGTTACCATAGCAACCAATATCATTATTTACGCCGAATTATCAATATTATTACCACCCTCAGCAGCTGCAGGAGCAACAACAGTAATAATGGTAATCATAGTAATTCTATGGCAGCAATAGTAAAACTAGAATTCGACGTGGTGGTTAGTGCTACTAGCAGTACTAGTTCACTATCTGTAGGGCTGACATGGCCGTAACAGCATTGATGACTTGATGATGACTCTGCAATGATAATGATGGTGTGATGGTAATGGCTGCTAGTGATGGAAGTGTGTGGTGCTGTGTGAGCATTGCAAGTGCAGTTGCTACAATATCAGTATTGTCGGTGGTTATAGAAGAGAAAGCTTGATTGTTGTGTTGTTGTTTTTTTACTACTTTATCTTAGTTATTAGTGTATCTATTATCAATATCATTACCATGATCATATTATCATTATTATCCTTGATATCATAATTTTTATCATTATCATAATTTTACTTTTTCTTTTCATGTTAACATTTATATAAAAATAGTCCTTCAATTTAAACAAATTACAAAAAGAAATAATAGAAAAGAAGGGTGTAAAGCATGAGTGAAAGAAGAAAGAGAAATAAAAGAAAAAGAAAAAAGAATACAAGATAGATTGAAAGAAGCGAAAGGGAGTAAGAGATCAGACTTAAGAGGACTTAGATAACTCATGGAATAGGAGACAAAATAGAAAGTGAGAGAAAGGAAAAAGAAAGACAAGAAAAAAATAAGGATGTTGAAGAAGGAAGCAAGATAACGTAAAAGAAAAAGAAGAAAAAGAAAGATATGCATATCTATCTATCTATCTATCTATATATCAATGTGTGTGTGTGTGTGTGTGTGTGTGTGTGTGTGTGTGTGTGTGTGCGCGCGCGCGCATACAAACCAAATAAACCAAACATTATAAGTCTTACAAAAACAGAAACAAATTTACCGTTATCCAAACCATTCCGCCATTTCTACCCCTCGGATAAGCATTAACGTTCTCCCGATAACTACCATCGCCACGACTATTATCACAACCATTAACTTTTGTTATCGCATTAGGTCAAAGAAGCGGCCATTCCTCAGGTCAGATTCGGCACAAAACGCTTGCAACATTAAAAGCTTCCCTTTCCCCCTCTCTGAATTACTCAGCGTCCAGGTAAGGAGGTTATCAATTTGGGAGACACTGGTCGAGCTAAATGATTCCC
>BOPN01001406.1:276895-286895 GCA_017312705.2 Penaeus japonicus
CTCTTCCCTCACAGCTGATCGACGTAAACAACCTCCTCCCTCACAACCGATCGTCATAACACCCTCCCCCTAACAGCTGATGGACGTAAACATCCTCCTCCCAATCAGCTGATCGACGTAAACACTCTCTTCCTTCACAGCTGATTGGCATAACAATTCTACCCAACAGCTGACTAGCAACATAAATCTCACAGCTGATCGACGTAAACATCCTTCTCTCAATCAGCTGATCGCCCTAACACCCTCCTCCCTCACAGCTGATCGACGTAAACATGGCGCGCGCCGGAGGAACCTGTGTCCCAGACCTGCAGAAGGAGAGAGCAAAATGCACTTTCGACAAGGAAGAAATCACGCGATTAATGGACGGAGGCGAAGAAAAGACGGAGTTCAGGAGGAGACTCGGTGTGTGAATTCGGAATGTGTTTTGTGTGGGAGGATTTTTTATTTTTTTATTTTTGGGGGTTGTTATTCTAGATTTTTTGGGTTGTTTTGGGTAGGTTGAGTCTGGTTTGTGGTGTTTTTTTGTTTCTTTTGTGATATTGATTTGTTGTTTTGTTGTATAAGTTATCATATGTGGTTATAGTGTGCCTTATCAATATTATGATTATTATTAGTTTTAGTTTTGTTATGTTATTGGTTTTGTAATCTCTTGGGTACAGGGAACTTTATGTAAGATTGCTTTAGTTCTGAATTCATAGTTTGGCTGATTTTTCTTCTTATTTAGATAGGGCAAAGGTCTAGATGGCATCCACGCTTATTTCATAGTTAAATTGGCCGTGCTCTAACCAGACCAATTTGAAACGTGCTGTAGTTAATAGTATAATGCTCGTTATCCTCATCTGATATTCAAATAATTAACCGGATGGTGGCACAGTGTCGGGCAGTTGTCATAGCTTCAGCGTTGTCTGCAATGAAAAAAAAAAAAAAAAAAAAAACACAATGACATAGATATTTAAGAAAAATAGAACTTTGACTGTTTCCTCATTTGAACAATAATTCCAAGGGAACTCTGCAAGTTCTATCTTAATAAGAATATTGTTGGCCTTTTCTGGAGTGCCAACAGGTGCAGAGGCATTGTCAATCAGTGCTCGGCTGACGGCAGGTGCGCGGTTTTCTTCTAAACGTTTAACATGAGGTTTTATATTTACTTGCATTTACTTCCATTACCTTTTTTTTTGGGCAGAGGGAATGGTACATAAAATTTTTGCATTAGGTTTTGGGACATTCATATATATATATCAGCCTCTCTATATATATAATATATATAGATGTATATATTTCTCTTTGTTTCCTTTTTCTGGCAATTTGCATAGTTGACGGTTTAACATTTGTGAAAGCTTAAGACACATGAGTATAGACATAGGTAACCATTCACACATGACGAAGCTGCAATTATGAAATCATAATTATTGTCAATTATGATCTTGTATAGTGCTCGTATAGTTATCTCATTTTAGGATTTGTTGTAAAGCTTCAAACCAATATTTATCAAACCCTAAAAGACAAAATAAGGGAATCGCTGATGTCGGTAATGTGTGCACACTGAATGAAACATGACAAAAATTGCCAAGGTTTGAACATATTGTCCTTTCTCAAAGCTGTTCTGACAAGTGAAAGCAAATTAGATAAAATATAGTGATATTTTTGAAGTGCAAATAGAACTTTCATAATGCAATACTTGAATGGTAATGTGTGAATAATTGATACGTAACGTTAATTATACTTCTTTGAAAGTGACATTTAATGCAAAGAATATTTGTGAGTAATTGACTTCAGCCATATATAGATGTGCAGGTTTAGATAAGAAGTAATGAGATTTATCAAAGGTAATATCATGTATACATATGTGTGTGTGTGTGTGTGTGCGTGTGTCAAAAATTCTTTTTATATGACATGTGAAAAGAATTTGATCTAGGAGGCTTCAGAATGACATATTCATGTCAGTGTTTAACAAGTCCCTTTTCTTCCAGAATATCTATAGTTCAAAACAGAAATTATGTGTGCATTTTCTCAGTTGCTTTAATGGCTGACTCTTGATTCTTATGAAGTTATTCTGATTTTAATTTTACACTTCTCTTACCTCAAAGGACTTTTTTTTTCATAATTAGCTTGATTGTTATACCTTTGTTCAGTGAATTATTAATGGTTATAAATGACTTAGCATTTCTTTTTCCTAGCTGTATCTCTTAAATATTTTTTACATATTTATGAAAGACAAGGAACTAGAATGAATATTCATAATTTATTGAAGCTGTTTGTAACCATTTTAATGTTTGCTAGAAATGTTACATGTTCATTTCTTAAGGTTTAATTATGCTTAAGGTTTAATTATGCTATGAGGTATATAGTTGTTATGTGGTAATATGATCCTAGGATTGAGGAGATATGCTCAAATTTTGTAATAATTATTAATATGGGGTTTAGTTTTTGTTTTCATTACATCTTATAATTGAAGCAAATCCCACTCATGAATGGAATTGGATTTTTTTTTTCTTTTTTTTTTTTCTTTTTTTTCATTTTGTTTGATTGCAAATTATGCACATATCAAGTTTTTTTTTGTAGATAATGCTTTGGTTATAAATAAATTGTTCTGATTATTGTTTTGTAAGATTTTATAAGTTATCATTTGTTTTCAGTATATAAACTATTTCGATACCCAAGCTCTGTTTGTCACACAAAATACACTCTATTCTTAATTTTGTTAATTTCTTTGTTGAAAAGAATAATGACAAATATCTTGTTTTAATCAGAAAGTTAACCATTTATCTTTTATTAATATTATTCATATCAATAAAGGCAAGAACCAGTCCCTGAATTTAGATCAATTTTTAACAAAAAAATTTTTTTCCAGAGAACTTCTTTCTCTCGGATCCAGAGTTCCTCGACCCCATTCCGCCAGAGTACATGAGCCACGAAGAACGATACTCCAACGAGCTAAGGAAAGCGTGCTACATGATCCGCAAGTTTAACGAGGACGAAGAAGTCCAGCAAATTGTCGGAGAGATGGAGGGTATAAGGTGAGTTTTTATTTTTATTTTGTTTTTTCTTTTTATTCTTTTTTTTTTAAGTTGTACAGAATATTCAATTTTGAGATAGGATTTTCAGACGTTAAAGATATATTACTTTTTTTCTTTCTTTCTTTCTTTTCTTTGTACAGGACTCTAATGGGTTCAGGTCTTGGTGTCGCGCTCACGAAGGATGGCAATCCACTAGCCTTACACTACGTCATGTTTATGCCGGCAATTCTGGGTCAGGGAACAGTCGAGCAGCAGGGCATATGGCTGGGACGGGCATGGTCGGGAGAAATCATTGGAACGTATGCTCAGGTGAGTGCATAGGTTTATGAATGGATTTCTTCTCATTTCCTTTGTTTATCTTCATTTTCTTTTTGCTTGTTTTTGTTGTCTTCTTCCTCCTCCTCCTCCTCCTCCTCCTCCTCCTCCTCCTCCTCCTCCTCCTCCTCCTCCTCCTCCTCCTCCTCCTCCTCCTCCTCCTCCTTCTCCTCCTCTTTTTATCGTATTCTATGGTGTGCATTGACCACTTTTACTTCTTCTTTTTCTTCTTTTTTTTTGTAAGTTTAAAGATAGACTTTCATAGCATCACCTGGTGAAAAAAAAGAAAAGAGATGTAAATTGAGCAGAAATAGGGATGTGACTGACCTTTTTTATGTGTATTAGTTTTATTACATCCTTTCCTCATAGACAAATACACCAATTACTACTACTATTACTATTACTACTATTACTACTATTACTATTATTATTACTATTACTACTATTATTACCGTTATTGCTGCTACTACTACTACTACTACCACTACCACTACCACTACCACTACCACTACCACTACCACTACCACTACTACTAAAACCACCACTTCTACTACAACTACTACTACTTCTACAACTACTACTACAGCTGCTAATAATGATGATCATCATGATAATCTTTCCTCAGACTGAAATGGGTCACGGTACCTTCCTCCGAGGGCTTGAGACGACAGCCACCTACGACCCGACATCACAAGAATTCATTCTACATTCCCCAACGATCACATCGACTAAGTGGTGGCCAGGAGGATGTAAGTGTTTTGTGGAAGAGCATTTGATATTGGGTGAATGGAGAGTGAGTGAGTGAGGGAGTTAGGGAGTTAGGGAGTTAGGGAGTGAGGGAGTGAATGAGAGAGAGAGAGAGAGAGAGAGAGATTGTGAGTATCTGTGTGGGAGTGAGTGCGAGTGTAAGTGTTTGTGTGTGTGTGTGTTTGTGTGTGTGTGTGTGTGTGTGTGTGTGTGTGTGTGTGTGTGTGTGTGTGTGTGTGTGTGTGTGTGTGTGTGTGTGTGTGTGTGTGTGTGTGTGTGTGTGTGCATGCATGTATGTGCGCAAGAATGTATCCTACCACCTCACAAAGTATGTTACATATATCAAACCATGCAATATAAATGAAATTATAACAGGCCAGTGAATGCAAAACCCTTACATCTCATATGTCTTGATAAATCCCCAACTAACAACCGTTTCAATCATGCAACAAGTGGGAAAAACCGTCAACTATGCAGTGGTGATGGCGCAGCTGTACATCAGGGGGAAATGCCATGGCGTCCACCCCTTCATTGTCCAGCTCAGAGACGAGGAAACTCACGAATCCCTTCCCGGTGAGTCAAAGCGCTTTTATGTTTCCATATTTTTCTATGTAATTTTTGGGCAGTTGATACACCTTGGTTACTGGTATCGTTGCATTTGTATGTTCTTTTAAGAATGGTGATTTCTTCTAAGTCATCCATTGAGGTATTTTGTTGAAGGATTTTTCATTGTGAGGTATAGATATGATTGAATAAGTTTACAGTGTAAGATGTTTGATTAACGTGTAATTCTGATGAAGATTTGATTAAAATGCATTAATTACATCTCTAGCACTATGAAATTATTCATTCTCCTTTATACTTTTCTACCTTTGTCACAATTAACTTTGTTGAAGGATGTTCATATTAGATTAAAAGAAATATTATGGTAGCAGTCATACTGACAACACTTACTGTGATGTAATGATCTTTAAACTAAAAGCCTGTAAGATCTGCCCTAAATAGATAGATAAAAGATTCAAAATAAAAGATTAAAAAAAAATACCCACTTCAATTTTTGCAATAGGTGACTTGATATATTTTTTGTTATAGGTGTTACCGTTGGAGAAATTGGACCAAGACTTGGAATGAACACAAATGACAACGGCTTCTTGAGGTTCAACCATTACCGCATTCCTCGCACTAACATGCTGATGAAACACTCCCAGGTGTTAGAGGTAGGTCAGATATGTGTGTGTGTGTGTGTGTGTGTCTGGGCGCGGACATACGCGTGTATACATGCACATAAGTATCTTTGTAGTACTGGCTGTTGTAACCACATTCTGCAGACCGCGACTCTATATTAGTTTTTACCTTTGTTTGCAAACTACATGTCAGTTTTTGCCTAGGTTTATTTCAACCTTGGTTCTGTCTAACAGAATTCAAAGACAGTGGCAAATATGCCACAACATTCAATCTGCATTCTGTCTTTGCATTTGTTGATATGCATTAAAGTGTATTTTTCTTTTCTGATCTATCCAGGATGGAACTTACATCAAACCAGCAAATGACAAGTTAGCATATGGGACCATGGTGTTTGTTAGGGTTGCCATCTGCTTCGATTCTCACAGACAACTGCAAAGAGCTGTGACTATTGCCACGCGCTACTCAGCAGTTCGCCACCAGTCAGAATTGAAACCGGGGTGAGTCCGCTTCGTAGTGATGCTGAACGTGAAGCCAGATTACGTGATGATATAATCTTTTCCTTTCTCTTTCTTTTTGTTATTGATTGACAGCAAAAGGGACATTATTTCTATTTAATCTCTGGATGGTTGTTGAGAGAGATTATTCTTTCCCTCCATATTTTATTACAACACATATGAATATATATTTTTTCATAATTGAAAGACTTAATTCCATAACAAACTTTTCATATCATTACATATTCTGACAATATACTGTAATTTCCAGAGAGCCTGAACCGCAGATTCTCGACTACCAGACTCAGCAGTACAAACTGTTGCCGCAAATAGCCACCATCTTTGGCATCCACTTCTCAGCAAGACACGTATGGGACACCTATAACGAGGCCACAGGAAACATTCAAGAAGGAAACTTGGATCTTTTGCCAGAGGTTTGTCATAACAGGAATGTTATTTTGATATTTCATCATAATAGCATAAAGAGTGTTATATCTTAGTTCTTCATTTGTACTTTTTATCCAATATATTTCATTGGAGATTTTAGATGTTTACTATAAACTACAAAATACTACTGTCAAATTATTACACCTAAAAGACCTCTACATAAGACAGAAATCATGGCCAACTCATACTTTTTTCTGACTACAGAAGGAAACTTCTATAGATCTAAATTTGTGATAGTATAAACCAATTTTATGTGTACCAGGTTCTGTTTATATGCAAATTTTAGCAATTAACTGAAATGCTACATCTGAAATAAAAATACAGGTATCTAGTTCAGTTCTTGTTTCTGCAGCCTATTTTTGTCTGTCATATATACTCTTCAAAATTTACCTATCCATTTCAACTTTATTGTCTGACAAGGAGTCTTGTCCAACCCAAGACATCACAATTTTTTATTGTGACTGCGTTTCATTTCACATATTCTTGTATTTATCTTCAATTTATGGACACTTTCACACTGTTCTTTTTCTCTTCAGTTGCATGCCATATCCTGCGGATTGAAAGCCCTGAGTTCAAGTGATGCAGCCGCTGGTATTGAAATATGTCGACTGGCCTGTGGCGGACACGGATATCTATCGTCCTCCAACCTCCCTCGCATCTACACCACAACCACTGCTGCCTGCACCTACGAGGGGGAGAACACGGTCATGTGGCTTCAGGTCGCACGGTGAGTTATATGCGAGTCGAGCTGTGTTGTTAATCTTGCACTGGTTGATTAGGTTGATGAAAGAAATACTTTTTTTTTGCTAACAGGCACAATCATCTGTCTTTAATCATTATCATATGTGGATGAGATAATACTAACTCTGGCATACCTTTCTCTAAAACTTTTATAATCATTAAATCATGCGACATCCTTCCCAGATACATCATTAAATCTTACCGCGAAGCTCGTAAGGGGGAGAAGCTGTGCCATTCTGTCTCGTACTTGACTGCTCAGCCTGTCTCCTCACACATGTCCAACAACTTGTCAAATGAAGGTTGTATTTTCTGGCACAGTTCATCTTACATTTGCTGTCAAACCGTTGCAGTTTGTGTACTAGTGCATCTGATCACTTCCATAATAATGTTGAATTGGCAAGTGAAGTATTAAGATAAAAGTTAAGTTAAGATAAAATGATTGCAGGAAAAGAGAGAGAAAAATAATGGTGTATTTCTTCCTCGTAGCTCTGGTTGAAGCATACAAGACAGCTGTGTCAGCCATTGTATCTGAGACAGCGGAACGTCTCCAGAAGTATTGTGATCAGGGTGAACAGTTTGAACTTGCGTGGAACAAATGCTCTGTTCTGCTTGTGAAGTGCGCCCAGGTAAGTTTGAGATGGCCGTTTTACACTTACACTTACATTTGATGTTTCACCTTTATTGAAATTTTCTTATTTAAGTTATATACTTGTAACTTCATCTTTACCTTGAAAATAGTGATTTATATACTTTTGATGTTATTAAATTTTCATTTTTTAAATTTTTTTTCTTTCTTTCCTTATTATAGAGAGAAAGGATCTACTTTATAAGATTAATAAGAAAATTATAGTGGGGGCTCTGGGTTGGAAGAATCAAAATGGTGTGAAAGTTAGCTTTGAATCAACCCCCTCCTCTCCCCTTCCCCTTCCTGCTGGACGGTCCCCCTGACCTCTGAAAAGCTGTGAACGTACACGCAACCTCTCTTAATCCAACTTCGAAACACTTCCTCCTCCCCCTCAGGCCCACACCAGGTACTTCACGTGCGAGCAGTTTGTGGAGAACGTGGAGACCCTCGAACTGAGCGAGGGCGTCAGGAACGTTCTGCGCCGCCTCTGCCGCCTCTACCTCATCTACCACATTAGCCTCAATCAGGGAGACTTTCTCAGGGTGAGGATTCAGGTCCTTGTTTATCTATTTTGGTGTTGGTGTTGTTGTTATTATAACTTTTATTATTCTTTTTATCATTGTTATTATCATTACTAATATTGTTATTATTATTGTTATTATTATTATCATTATTAATGTTGTTATTGTTATTATTATTATTGATGTTGTTATTGTTATTATTATTGTTAGTTTTGTTATTATTATTATTTTTATTTTTATCTTTATTGTTGTTATGATTGTTGTTATTATTATCATCATCATCCTCTTCCTTCTCCTCTTTTGTTTCATCTTCTTTTTCTTTCCATCTTCTTTTTTTTTTTTGCACATAGAACACATAATCTTAGGCTCTGCTTTCACCTCATAACCAGAGTCAAGCCCTGTCGCCGGAGAACGTCAGTGCGCTGGAGGGCGAAATGTGTGAGCTCCTGGCAGTCCTGCGAGACGATGCGGTGTCTCTGGTGGATTCGTTCGACATCCACGATCGCATTCTGGGCTCGACCCTTGGTTGTTGGGATGGTAACGTCTATAACAGGTATATATATATATATTCTTTTTTTCTCTCCGTTGTTTTCTTAAATAAAATGTTGCTTTGATGCTTTACTTTTTACGTAGAATTGCATATTCTAATTCTGTGGTACTGAATGTTAATAGATACATTGTTATATATGTGTGTGAACCATATATTTATTTATTGTTACATTAATATTAGGTACAGCTACAGCTATATGACATATGGTGGATTAGATTAATCTGTTGATAATCCAATTCACATTCAGATATATTTTAAAGTTTGTTTAGGAGTAGGAATAGTCCCCATTGTTATGAACTGAACTCAGTTCATAACATGAGAAGATATACATGAGAGGCTAGAAAGTTGGTGAAGATGATTTTTTTGTAATTGCCAAGTTGATCATACTAATTATTTGATCATCACAAATTTGGTGATGATGCTTATTCGGAATATAGTGTAGTGTACAACCAATCCTTCCCAACCACTTGCGTATATGTTACCTCAAGAAAAGAAACAAACTATTATTCCACACTTCTCTGTGACTGCCTAATCAAATACCACATTTGTTAATGCAATAAGGAGCCCTGTCATGCAAGATCTCTAATGAACTATTTCATTAATACTCAATTGCAACATTCCTCTTGCAGGATGTTCGACGAGGCCCAGAAGAGCCCTTTGAACCGAACCGACGTCCTACAATCGTATGGCAAATACCTGAGGCCTCTTATGAAAGCCAATCTGTAATGGGATGTAGGTGACTGTGATTCGGTTATGGGCCGTGCGAAAGATGTGCATTCTTTGTAGCGGGTCTGCTGAAATATTTGCAATGTCTATAGTGAGGCTTGAGAAGTATTTGCAAAGGTGTTTTAGTAGGTCCTTGTAAAGTTGTAAGGTATTTTGAAGATTTCTTGTGAGAAATGTGCTGATCAGATAAAATGTTTGAAGCATTTGCATAAAAGGAGCAGAAATTCCTGAGATCAGGGATTTGCACAAATACTGTATATTGCAGGTGGCCACAATTTTACTTTGTTGTAATTGAGCATTTTTTATGTGATATCTTCATTATTCTCTGCAATTGTTTTGAAATTCATTTGTTCTATTTTTTTATTTTTCACTTTCTTTTGAATTACGTAACTTGTGCAGCAGTTATTACGTAAGTCATATTACCGGTAATTACTATACTTAAATTTTTTTTTTTTTAGAATTGTATCCATGAATTAGTAATATAATCCTTATATTATTCATGTAATGTTGTGCATTTATATATTTTAAATGAGAAACGTCGTACTAGAAGACTGTAAGGAAGCATGAAATAAGTGGTTTTATATGATATAGAAACCACAAGATATTTATTGATATATTTTATTTTATCTATA
>BOPN01001406.1:296895-301214 GCA_017312705.2 Penaeus japonicus
CTGGTCAATGGGGGTTGGATGATCTTACCTCCTTTTTAGTAGGAAAAGCTTTCCCTAGATTAATTGACCTTAAACATCCTTCTGTGACCTGAGTCAGCCCTTGTCCCTACGGTCATCCTTTCTATATATATTCTTGTCTAAATTTACTTCCTCTATTCATTTTTTGGATTGCTTTCGCCTGAAGAGGAACTTTCATGAAAAAGTTCGAAACGTCGCAAGTTTTTCCTTTCTTTTAGTGGCAGCGTTATTAATTCTGTTATGTGCACGTTACTGTGTTTTTTGTGATTCACTATGCAAGCTAGTTTCTCTCCGCATTGACAAAGCGAACCGACCCGACTCTACCTACCATATAAGGTCACGGATGCCATCCCGTCACGTAAGGAATTTGCCTCTGGCTCATATACATAGAGCCCCTCGTATGAGTCTTGGTCAGACAAGAAAGACCAGGGCTCACTCGCTGTTCGGCTTCTGTACTTTCGCTGCCCAGAAGGAACCCTGTCAACTTGAAGCTTCGTCTGGATTGTTCTTTGTCACTACACGTGTCACACTGACACTTTGCCTACGAAGTCTACTGAATATAGTTTATCTAAGCAACGACTGCTGACCGCATCATGGCCACTTACACTCTGTCTCTGTCTCTGTCTGTCTGTCTGTCTCTCTGTCTCTGTGTTTGTCTCTCTCTCTCTCTGTCTCTGTCTCTCTCTCTCTCTCTCTATGTCTCTCTCTCTCTCTCTCTCTCTCTCTCTCTCTGTCTCTCTCTCTCTCTCTCTCTCTCTCTCTCTCTCTCTCTCTCTTTCCCTTTCTCTCTTATCGGTCTTTGAACTTCTTCCTCAAAGATATTTTATCTTTCTCTCGATGGTGTCGGCGACCTCACTTTCATTCTTTATTGCGTGTATTCGTATTCGTGGTCCACGTCGTATGAGAGTAAGAGAGAGAGAGAGAGAGAGAGAGAGAGAGAGAGAGAGAGAGAGAGAGAGAGAGAAAGTTGGGGGGGGGGGGGGCACAAAGAATGACGCAGAGATACGCACGCCCTCTTTCCCATCCTGCATCAAATCTTTTCCTTATCAAAACTATCTCAAGAGAAGAAAGGAATGCCATCCCAAGTCGGCGTCCGTCCGTTAAATGCTCTAAACAACACAGAGGGAGCCGAAAGAGAGAGGGAGATTCAGCGAAGGAATAAAAAGTATAATGAGTGTCCCTGTAGCGGGAGTTTTGACAGATATTTTTTTCCCTTTTTCCGGAGTTGACTTCTCGATAGCTTTGAGGCGTTGCTATATACTCCTTGGGAACTACAGGCTCAGGTGGACTATAACTTCAAATTTTGGATTATATCAATTGAGGAAATCTCAATATCAGGGATTTATGGCACAAACATAGTGTGCCATGCAATATGATGATGGTAATAATAACAATTATAACGCTAGTAAATGTAATATCAATTTCAATAATGAACACAGTGATAAAATCGGTATTACTAGTAATACTATAGCATTTGTTGTAGTTGCTACAGTAAATAGCTGAATAAGCAAACAATGAAATCAACATAACTGATGAATGAAGATATGAAACACTAGTACCCACGATTACTATTAATAACGATACAGAAAATGAAAAGCAGTAAAAATCGCTGAAAGGCCAGATCTAACCCCAATTACTGAAGCACGTTTCGCTCAGATCAAAGAACCCTTGACTGAAGCACGTTTCGTCTTGACAGATCTTCATCGGAAGGGAAACGAGGAGGAGATGGCTGCTGGTTTCAGACGACGCCTTCGCTCAGAAGCTCAAACCTGTTTATTTGCCACTTTGTAATATGGTGAGGAAATTTGGGAACACACGAATCATATCATTACCTCTAATCTTTTATATATATACATACACATATACATGCATATATATATATATATATATATATATATATATATATATATATATATATATATATATATATATATATATATATATATATATATATATATATATACATATACATATATCCATATACATATATAAATAGATATATCCCTACACAAACACATACACATATATATATATTTATATATACATATGTATACATATATGTATATATATGATAAGATAACTAACTTCTAATATAATCACAATATGAATGATTTCACGAATCAAACTTTCTTGCTGAAAATGCTGCTGCAAAATGAAGAAATCGGAAACAAAATAACAGACCATATCAAGTTACACTTCTGTTATAATGACTTTTTCCATCATCCTTGTTTACAGCGGAGAATTAATCATGACTGATTTAATTCCCTTTGCAACGCAGATCACCGTCGCCAACTTCAGCAGTGACAGCGAAACGGCAACGCTCTGGGAGTCACATCAGGTCACTGAACATCTTGAACAGCGGATTCTTCCCGTCGGGCGATGGGTATCCGGCGGAAGTCTTGCCGGATCAACAGGCGTCCCTAACCCTTCTAGAGGTACGACTGCAAGGGAGGACTTAGCGGCAGAAGAGGTCCTCGCTTCGCACCCATCGGTCGCTCGGGTCGTCCTTCAGGAGTCCGTTCGAGTGGAGAGAAGGACGCTGGACTTCGGTCTGATGGAAGCGCCGGTGGACGACCCTCCACTGCGGCGACTGGATTTGACGGGTCTCCACGTCAGGTGCACGACCGTTGAGGTGAGGGTCGGCCGGGATGGGTAACTTGGGTGACTTTACTCGAAGAGATTGTGTCGTCTCTCTTATGAAGTGAATCGCAAATCCCTTTTAAACTATGAAGCAAGTACTATGGTAAATTAAAGACTATCCATGGCCAGAAGTATTCGGTCTGAACTACGTAATACAGAAAATAACAAATAATCATTATTATTATATAATTTCTCTATCGGTGCCTCGATCAAAATAAGACAAAGTAAATACAACAGACTGATAACACATAAATAAACCTTTCTATAACAACCACTACCTCAGGTCACAGTAGCGCCATACCAACAGGTACCAACTAAACATACACTACACATCAATAAAAAAACATAAAACCCATGATTCCGACATTAACACGTCTGGAACACGTCATATACAGTAACACCTCTCCCCCCTTCCCCTGCCACTAATCCGAACAGCTGATCTTGAGACATGTCACGTATGTATGTCTCTCCATCCTTTGTCCGAACAGCTGATCTTGAGACATGTCACGTATTTATGTCTCTCCATCCCCTGTCTGATCAGCTGATCTTGAGACATGTCACGTATTTATGTCTCTCCATCCCCTGTCTGATCAGCTGATCTTGAGACATGTCACGTATTTATGTCTCTCCATCCCCTGTCCGAACAGCTGATCTTGAGACATGTCACGTATTTATGTCTCTCCATCCCCTGTCCGAACAGCTGATCTTGAGACATGTCACGTATTTATGTCTCTCCATCCCCTGTCCGAACAGCTGATCTTGAGACATGTCACGTATTTATGTCTCTCCATCCCCTTTCACTAGTACGAACCGCTAGTCATCCTAAGACCTCAGCTCGACGGAACAGTTCGGGTCGAAGGTCTGATGGGAAAAGTCTTCGATGCCATGAAGGAGATCACGAATTTCACGTAAGGAAGCAGTTGTCCAAGTGTGATCTTCATAAGGGCATGAATAATAATATTCCTGACCGCCATTAACACTATAGTGGTTAGATAGTCACACTAATCATTATCGTTTTTCCTAGTGTTAATCTTATTCACCAAGAAACGATATTACTATTGATATTAACATATTACTATTGGCTAATATTATCATAATGATCATTATCACTATTGTCATTTTACTCATTATACGTTACCAAGGACCACCTGCCGCCGCGTGCGAGACGGCCACTGGGGAGCCAAGGTGAGCGGCGAGTGGTCGGGCATGATCCGTGAGGTGTCTGACGGAACGGCCGACATCGCCGTCGCTCCGATGGCGATCACCCTCGAGCGAAGCGCCGTCGCGGAGTTCCTCCTCAGCTTCGTGGCTTCGAGGTTGAGTGGTGCTTGTGGAGTGTTGATAGGCGACGATTCGTCTTTTTTTTGTGTGTGTGTTTGTCAAATATTATCTTAATGTTATATATTAGGTATATAGATATCATTACTATATGTCAAATGTTATTATATGTACAATATCATTATGATATATAAGTATTATTATTTATATGTATATCAAATAAAATGATAAATAGACAAATGTATAGACCTCCATAATGCTAAGAATTAAAGTAAAACGGACTTTCTTTCCCAACATATGGATATTTTGTGCAACCAGCTACGGAATTGCAATGAGACGACCATCCAACGAGGACTACATGTGGACTGTGTACACGAAGCAGT
>BOPN01001407.1:0-2500 GCA_017312705.2 Penaeus japonicus
TTACCGAGAAAGCCTTGAGATAATCCGATAACCGTGCGTGTGTTTACATGTTCATTATTTTTTTGTTTATTACACTTCCCCGGCGAAATGCCTAAGGAAATCCCAACTGTATGATAAGCTGGGCGATGGCAATTAGGCGCATGTAGGGAAAAAATAAATTTATCTGAGAGGCTGGAGGAAAGATGCTGTTATCCAGGGATGGGAGGATCAGACGGGTGTACAGATGGCCACGAAGGGAAAATCGATTCGGAGGCGACATGAGGTCAGGTTCGATATCAGCTTTCAAGGAGTGTTTGCATGTTATCGTACCCTTTCCGACTATGAAGGACTGCGATTTTTCTTTATCTCTCTCTCTCTCTGCGTGTGTGTGTGAAAGATATTATGTTTTGCCGCTTAAAACTTCCGATCCTAAGAAGATCAGGATCAGCTCAAATAAGGAAAAAAGATAAAATCATTTGAAGCAACTATGACAAGAAACTAATATCTGCCTTTTCGAAACGCAGCTTCCTACGGAATTAGTAATTGCAATCAAATATGAAAGAAGCCCGCAAAGGCAATATATATGATATTAAGTATTCCAATTTCTGATTGCATGTAATTGCATTATCTGAATATCTGGTCATGTTCTTAACAGGAATAATTTTATTTCTTTTTTCTTTTTTTGCAACAATCTTGCAATCGAACCTTTATTTTTAAATGTCTTTAAATATGAATTCGTTTATATTCCATTTAATTTTATAATTGATTCAAGACTCAATGTACAAAACTTCAGCTGAATTTTTTAGATAGTTTTTATTTAATAAGTAAACAAAGTCCGAATACTATACTACAGATTTATTTATTTGTTAGAGAATCTGCTGATCTTCAGTTAGAAAGTTCCTGCACATATTTGATTAGGAAAATGAATATAAAGATCAAGTCCTCGCAGTATCCTAATTCACTATAGTCATCAGCTGTTTGTATTCGTAAAATCGGAATTTGGCAAGAAATTTAGATACAAAGAAATATAGGAAAGAACAGATAAGAGTATAATTAGAAACAGTTATAGAGTATGATTAGAAACAGTTATAGAGTATGATTAGAAACAGTTATAGAGTATGATTAGAAACAGTTAATAGAGTATGATTAGAAACAGTTATAGAGTATGATTAGAAACAGTTAATAGAGTATGATTAGAAACAGTTATAGAGTATGATTAGAAACAGTTAATAGAGTATGATTAGAAACAGTTATAGAGTATGATTAGAAACAGTTATAGAGTATGATTAGAAACAGTTATAGAGTATGATTAGAAACAGTTATAGAGTATGATTAGAAACAGTTATAGAGTATGATTAGAAACAGTTATAGAGTATGATTAGAAACAGTTATAGAGTATGATTAGAAACAGTTATAGAGTATGATTAGAAACAGTTATAGAGTATGATTAGAAACAGTTATAGAGTATGATTAGAAACAGTTATAGAGTATGATTAGAAACAGTTATAGAGTATGATTAGAAACAGTTATAGAGTATGATTAGAAACAGTTATAGAGTATGATTAGAAACAGTTATAGAGTATGATTAGAAACAGTTATAGAGTATGATTAGAAACAGTTATAGAGTATGATTAGAAACAGTTATAGAGTATGATTAGAAACAGTTATAGAGTATGATTAGAAACAGTTATAGAGTATGATTAGAAACAGTTATAGAGTATGATTAGAAACAGTTATAGAGTATGATTAGAAACAGTTATAGAGTATGATTAGAAACAGTTATAGAGTATGATTAGAAACAGTTATAGAGTATGATTAGAAACAGTTATAGAGTATGATTAGAAACAGTTATAGAGTATGATTAGAAACAGTTATAGAGTATGATTAGAAACAGTTATAGAGTATGATTAGAAACAGTTATAGAGTATGATTAGAAACAGTTATAGAGTATGATTAGAAACAGTTATAGAGTATGATTAGAAACAGTTATAGAGTATGATTAGAAACAGTTATAGAGTATGATTAGAAACAGTTATAGAGTATGATTAGAAACAGTTATAGAGTATGATTAGAAACAGTTATAGAGTATGATTAGAAACAGTTATAGAGTATGATTAGAAACAGTTATAGAGTATGATTAGAAACAGTTATAGAGTATGATTAGAAACAGTTATAGAGTATGATTAGAAACAGTTATAGAGTATGATTAGAAACAGTTATAGAGTATGATTAGAAACAGTTATAGAGTATGATTAGAAACAGTTATAGAGTATGATTAGAAACAGTTATAGAGTATGATTAGAAACAGTTATAGAGTATGATTAGAAACAGTTATAGAGTATGATTAGAAACAGTTATAGAGTATGATTAGAAACAGTTATAGAGTATGATTAGAAACAGTTATAGAGTATGATTAGAAACAGTTATAGAGTATGATTAGAAACAGTTATAGAGTATGATTAGAAACAGTTATAGAGTATGATTAGAAACAGTTATAGAGTATGATTAGAAACAGTTATAG
>BOPN01001407.1:123907-126407 GCA_017312705.2 Penaeus japonicus
GACCTCCTAGAAAATATAATCAATAGCAAAACAATGGGAATGTGGGTCCCAGAACTCGTAGGCTCTGGAACAAAGCAAATTTGAATAGCTGCCGAATAATTTGCCCTGGTTCAGACTAAGTTATAGAACTGCTGCCAATATAATAAGAAGAGCATGGATGCATTGCAAGTATCACCTTATACATAAAATACATAAAACTGTTTATACAAGTATGAAAGCTGTGGAACACTGGGCTCTCCAGCATTAGAAAGATGACCAAAGAGTCGAACTTACTGGTCGACCAGTTGGAACAAAACAGTGTGGAGCAATATCAAACAACAACAAATATTTAAGCCAGATCATACAATACCTACACTCACAAAACCCGACGGTACTGTAGCCACCAAGAGTAAGGACAAAGATGAATGTCCTACAAGCCAATTCTACTAAAATATGAGACTTTCAGATCCTGAGGAAGCCCCACCTTTTCTGACACGATAAGTTGGCTTTAGCATAGGCAATCTGGTCATCACTCATGACACAAGGGAAAATACGTCGTATCTCCTCTGACGTTTATTCAACACTCGGACCAGATGGTAGAAGCCCTGACATCTTAGAGGCTAGCATAGCCACTTGCGATCCTCTTCAAGAACGACAGGGAAATTACCTTATATTTGGAAGCGTGTAATGACTATGTACAAAAATAAATGCAAAACATTGCCATCAAATTGTCGACCACACATTACTCTCAGGACTTTGAATTCTTTATTAGAAAGCATTATTTTTAATGAATTACAATCTTCTTAGACATCATCGACTGAGCATGAGCCAGTCTGGCTTCAGGCAGAACTGATCAGCCTCCAATCTGCTCCAATCTGACTAGAGTAAGTCTCCAGACAGACAAAAGGATATCTTCATTATTACACTTATTGCTGGGTCCTCCGTCCGAGTTTGGTATCGAGGGATTATCATGAAGCTGCAAAGCTTTGATTACTGGTGGGGTCCTCACTCTATATGACAACTACCTCCATGAAAGAATTCTACACGATGTACTTACCGATTTTGAACTTTTGCTATGGAATGTTTACCGAAATAACATCCTACAAATCATTCCACAAACGCACGCTGTGACTGCACCCTGACCTTCACCTGTGACCGAGATTATCAAGAATCAGTGAGTCATCAAAAAATCACTTCGAACCATGGCAACCGCAATCATAAAGTTACCACATTTATTATATCTTTATTCCACAGTAGACAGAAATATATGATATTATATTTGATTTGTTAGTAGACATCGGTAAGATACCGATATTACCTCGCAATTTCTTTGAGATACTTCATGTCTTCCCTATTTATCGGGGCTAATATCGTCGCTGTTGTTGGGTGCCATTGATTAAAGCCACTATAAATGCACACTTGACATCATAAGGAATCCATTGATACTAATTTCGATAGGTTTTATGATGTGGATGTGTATATATATACAGTATAGTCTAGAATAAACAAACATCTTGCTTCATCAATATAGGAATTTACGTTAAATGTATATATAGGGCGAATCCAGCATACTGTTTCATTTTGCATTATATATATATATATATATATATATATATATATATATATATATATAGAGAGAGAGAGAGAGAGAGAGAGAGAGAGAGAGAGAGAGAGAGATTATAGATTATTTATTCTGTTAATGAAATATAATCTATAAGTGGCACAAAGTTAGTTTTAGACAATTATAATATATATATAACAGAACAGATGTGTGTTTGTGATACAATAAAGGTTTAAAGAGAGAGAGAGACAGAGAAAAAAGAAGGAAAGAAATATGTATATATAGAGAAAAACAGACAGAGACGAAGGGAATAAGTATGATAGAGATAGAGATAGATGGAGAGACTGAGAGTGAGTGAGTATGAGGGATATCACAAATAGGACTTTAACAAGTGTCAGGTGCGCTTTGTCAATTCATCAAATATGGTAGAGGTTAAAATAAGCAACAATTAAGATCACATAGCCAGGAGCAGCACCAAATAAGGGAGTGCTGCGGTGTTGCAGGGTGTTCTGCCATTCCCTTGGGAAGATATATCAAAGGTCATCTGCGTTGAGGATAAGTTTGGACTCAAGCGGTTGTCACAGGAAAGTCTTAGAAACATTCAAGGGCATACATGTATATAAACTATCTTGGTTTCGGGTTCTCGTGACGCCAGGTTGACCACGGGAGTACCGGAAGCTGATTGGATCACACATCTGTAGGTGGTGGAGTGGCAGTGAAGTCTTGCGGGGTCAAGGCATCTTTGACATGTATAACTAAATCTGCTCCGCAAATCTAGCTCATCCTTATGTATATCTGAAAGGATTGAGCTTTGCGTCATGGCTGTTTGTTTAATATTCATTATATTCGTGATTTAAATATTGAATGAGTGGTATAGTAACGTGGTTACTTCATTGTAAACTTCAGATAGAGAGAGTGAGAGAGAGAATAATTATGAAAGATGTCCTAGAAGCACAGGGC
>BOPN01001407.1:136407-140776 GCA_017312705.2 Penaeus japonicus
ATAACGCCACATGTCTGATATCATTCTGGAATCGAATGCAGTCATTCTTAATCGATATAAATGTAGCCGTATAAGTTTTCGTTGACTTTCAATGTGGATATAGGCTTTGAGGGAGATCATTGCTGGGTGAGCATCTGGTTTTGTTGATAAGGCTCTGTAGCTAAAGCTTTGTTATCATACGTGTTCACTTTTTTATAGAGGTCTCACTTTTTTCTTTGTTTAGTTGTTCTGCGTTCGATGTGACCCTTTGTCCAGTTGCGTATGTCTTCAATAACCTATCTTTATTGCCATTGTTTGCGGAAATGAGTAAGCAATGGGTAATTTTGTATATATATATATATATATATATATATATATATATATATTGTCATTTCTTGCTTATACGGGCATAACGTTAGTTCATAGTGATAGTGCTGTGTGGTAAGAAATATGGCTAATTCCGTTAATTGTTAGATTGGTCAGAGAAGTTGAATATTTATATGATTTCCACGTTACTGTTACTAGGTTACTTTCTTTTTCTTTTTTCTTTTTAGGTCGTGCAATTCCTATGCACGTTGTTGAATGTTGCTACTTCTAATTTAGTTGCCAAGCATGATTTTGTTTTTTGTTTTGTTTTTTTCTACCGTTCGAGGTGAAGAAATGGCTGTTGGTTATTGGACTGGTCTTTCAAGTCTAGGGTGGACGCCATTTGGGACAGTAGCATTATTTATAGGAGTTAATCTGCGTTGATGGTCTGCTCTCTGACTGTGGGGATGCATGCATAGGAGTAAGCTATTTCCCATCTCTTTCTGTCCTATCTTTTTATTTCCCTATCTCTATTTTCTTCCATTTCTGTAAAATATTTACATCTTATTAAAAAGCCTTTCTTTCTCAACAGCTTGTATCCATATGTTTACCATATTTTCTGTTATTTCTTCTCCAATGAAACCAGCCGAGTATAAAAGCTATAAGTCAAAACAACGTCAGAATTATGCATTGTGCAAATGAACCCGCCATATCCCTGGAAACAGTAGTGAGGAAACTGGCTCCTTTTTTTCAAAAACATAATAATAAATCCATGCTGTGATTTTGGCCAGTCACACGTACACAAAAGGAAAGAGTATGAACAGAAACATATCACAATGGCATACGTGAACACCCACCATGATTTTTTTTCTTTTTTTTCTTTTCTTTTCTTTCTTTCATTGTACGCAGCCCATACAGTGGATTAACGAATGTGTTGTGAATTTTAAAACTGCCGCTGTTTGGTGCCGGGGGTGGGGTGGTGGAGGAGGGGAGGAGGGGGGGTATTGCCACGCTGCCAGACGTACGATGCACAGATTGAGCAAAGTACTGGATTATTTTAAAATGACCAAAATAATAATGATGTTAATGATGCTGATGAATTATAATAATGATAATGATAATATTGTTGATGATGAACAAAGCAACAATAATGATAGTAATAATAATGACGATAATCGTAACGATAATGATGAAAATTATTACAGTAAGAAAGATGACAATAACACAACAATAGCAATAGTAATGACAGTGATGAATATAGCAACATGCAACATCTCATTTGTGTTAATAATTTTTCTTTTGCGTTTTACTATATTTTGTATTTCACTAATGATGGTAATGATTAGAATGATATTGATGACAGTGAGGTTGATTAATAATGATGATGATAATGATAATAGTAGTAGTAATAATGATAATAATAATGATAATAATAATAAGAAGACGAAAAATTAAGATAATAAAACTACAACTAGTCATAGTCATGAAACAATAATGATTAAAACGATAATGAAAATAATGTTAATAATGGCGATAATAATTATGATACTGATGATAATAATAACTGTGATGATAATGATGATAACAGTAATAATAACAAAGATAATGATGATAATAACAACAATAATAATGATAATTATAATGATAATAATAAAAACAATGACAACAATGATAATGATAATACTTATAAAGAAAATAATGATAACAACAGTAATGATAATGAAAACAATGACAATTAAAACAAGACAAGCACAATAATGTTTATTCCCAACGACACACAATATTCCCGTTCACTCAAAAAAAAAAAGAAAAAAAAAGCGAACGAAAGGACGAGCAAAAAATGAAGCCGCATTTCCTAAATATTAAGGCAGTGTGAAAAAACCGAGGTGGGATTACCACAGCCGGTCCAAATAGCCGGGATCCACAGGAATGGTCGAATTAGCACTATAATGACGCTATTCTGTCCAATTGTGGTTATAATATACTCACTTATGACATCATACGTTAAGGGCAGTGTCATAATATATTCTATAAAACAGATACAAATGGCTACATTTGTGTCCGGTTTCGTTTTTTTTTTTTTTTTTTTTTTATCGCCGTAGGAATTCAGGGGTACTGATCGTCACGTAATTATTCGTGTTTTTATACAAATGTACACAAAGTAATACACATACATGTAGGGATAATAAGTCTGTACAGATACATACACAACACACATACACACATATACATACACATACACATACAGACACACAATAACACACACACACATACAAACACACAATAGAACATACACACACAGACAATAACGCACACACAATAACACACACACATACAGACACAAAATAACACATACACACACACAATAACACACACACACATACACATACATACACACACACACACACACACACACACACACACACACACACAGTAACACACACACAATAACACACACACAAACACACAATGAAACACAGACACACACGCACACACAATGAGACACACACACACACACAATGGCGCCCTCATTATCTAATCGCCCCATTGTCAATGTCTCCCCACCAATCATTGATCACGCTCTCCGAAGTTCCAGTCTAAACAAACACCCCAAGAAAAAGAACTCAAGCTATTGGATTCTCCCTGTATCTTGAAAATGACAGTTCCTTAAAAAAAAGTAATGATAATAAATAAATAAATAAATAAATAATAAAAAAATAAAAGATAAAAAAATCAAAACAAAAAAATGAAAAAAAATAAAATAAAAAAAAATCTTCACACGTTTATATAACTCAGTGATATCTCTCTGGTTTCTTGATCTCGCCAAGAAGTAGTCGCGTGACTCGATTTTTTTTTTTTTTTTTTTTTTTATCAACAGAAACTCAAAATCTTCAAACTTTATGATGTAAAAAAGAATCGCAATGGCAGAAGCTGCAACTAATATCGATTCTTATTTGTTTGTTTATTTTTAAATGTGTTTGTGAGTTCATCTGGTAGATGGGAATAATTAAGGTTGATTGTGACGATCATAAAAATTAGATACATAGATATACATAACTGTTTGGGAGTGTTTAGGTCTGTTTGGCTATTTACATGTCTATATGCTTGTATAGATATCTATTTTATGGATATATATATATATATATATATATATATATATATATATATATATATATATATATATATATATATATATATATATATATATATATATATATATATATATATACATATGTGTGTGTGTGTGTGTTTGTGTGTACTGAGCAATATATAACTATACATCTATTCATTAATCATTCTACCCCACCCCTCTCATGTCTCTCTCTCTCTCTCTCTCTCTCTCTCTCTCTCTCTCTCTCTCTCTCTCTCTCTCTCTCTCTCTCTCTCTCTCTCTCTCTCTCTCGCAAAATTAATACGTACTCTTGTGCTAAATCATTACTTTAGAATTCTTTTGAATTCCTTAAATCCTTTTTTTACCCGTAAGAAAATCAGTATGTCTGTCTGTCTGTCTGTCTATCTGTTTTTCTCTCTCCCTGTGTCTCTGTCTTTCATGTTACCCTCACTTCCTTTTTCCTCTTCTGGTTCCTGTGATATTTGCATCCATTTATTCATGGAATTTATAGCTCGTGCGTATACAAGAGAATACCAATACATAACATAACGGCCTCTCTCCTTATACATCAATTACCATTGTGTGTCCGTTGTGTCATTAATCTTTCCGTTTACGTACACGAATCATATTTATTTATGGACAAATTTGTTTTTCAGTGATAAACATCTTGCCAGCTCTGCCGTCAGTGGCTCGCTTCATTGCGCGAATTCGGCTGCCACCTAGCGGGGAGTGGGCGAAATACGCAAATGGGTCATTTATCAAGCTCCGTCCTGTTGAATTTGGTTTTGCATGTTGATGGTTTGCTCCGTTTCTCGTCTATGTTCGTTTTGATAATTCTCTCTCTCTCTGTCTCTCTTTCTCTTTCTCCTTTCTCTCTTTCTCTCTGTCTCTCTCTCTCTCTCTCTCTCTCTCTCTCTCTCTCTCTCTCTCTCTCTCTCTCTCTTTATATATATGTTTATATATATATATATA
>BOPN01001407.1:164598-169598 GCA_017312705.2 Penaeus japonicus
ATCCAAAAATCTTCTATCATTATTTATCATTTATCTAATTAAGTGTTAGCAGAAGGCATTCACTACCAGTTGCAACGAGTCTCGCCTATTCCCCTAAGTTCAAAGTTGCACCAAAGTGCGATGCCGATTGCATACTTACGCCGGATAAGTTACGGTGCGCGTTTATTTAATGAGTTGACAATAACGGGTCTATTCGCTGATGCCGGAAATGATTGGATCAATTAAAGTAAATAATCCTGTCACTATTTCCCAATACCCTCACACAATACATGCTGATATACTGCAGCAGAGCGTTAGCCTAATGATATTTGCAATACATTGAATTAAGGAATGGAAATTTTGACCTGACGTTCGCTGAAATTCACTGAAAGATCATTCCGATTATGATGATGATAATGTTAATGAAGGTAATAAGGATAAATATGTTGATGATGGTGATGGTAATTGGATTCGTGAAAAAAAAAATACAGTTTCTCTTCGTTTTTTTTTTTTTTTTTTCGTTTTTTTTTTTATATAGCTTTGATATAGTTTTTGATTATGAATATTCACGCGGAAAGAAAATTTCTAATTATCTAAATTCATGAATTAATTCTTGATAGTGCTATCTGATGTAACTCCAAGAAATTACCAACAAGCCCCTGTTGAAAAATTCCATTCATACAAAAAAAATGCTTGAGAAGATCCTACGAAAAAACTCTTTCATTTAATTTTCTTTAGCTTTTGAAAAATAACATTACGTATCAAAAAAATTCCCCCGTGAATATTGATTAGTTCCCCGATATAATGGGTGGAAAACCCTCTTTTTGTTTGCTTTACTTTCTTTGATGCATGTTCACTTAGGAGAAGTAATATGAAAATTGCCGAACAAAAGCTCCTTCAGGTGCCATGGAGAAAAATAAGAAAAAAAATATATACATGGCTTTCATGCCGTCCATATGTTTTTCTTCCGTCGACTGATCAATAATTATACGGAATATGAATCCAATTTCTCACAACACTGAGACAATTTTCCGGGAAGTTGAGCCTATATCCCAATGTTAAGGGTGAGGGAGGGGGGGAAGGGGGAAAGGGGGAAGGGTGAAGGAAAGATGATGGGAAGAAAAGGGGAGGGGAGACTTAAGGAAAGGGAAAGGGAAGAAGATGGGAAGAAGAGGGGAGGGGAGATTTGAGGAAAAGGGAAGGGAGGAAGGAGGGGTCAGATGGGGAGGGGGGGGGGGGAGAAGAGGAGAGGGAGAGGGAGAGGGTGAGGGAAGGGAAGGGGCGAAGAAGGGATAGCGTTAACAGACGGAGAGAGGGGAAAAGAGAGAGAGAAAGGGTACAGGCAGGTCTCGAGAAAGAAAGGTGATGACAGGGAATGGGAATAATAAGCTGGAGAGGGAGGGATAATGAAGAGAAAGTAGGCGAAGTCGATGAATTTAAGAAGGGTAGGCCTATGATTACCTCAGGGAAAGGGAGTGAAGGATAGATATTTGCAAGGAGGAAACACAACGATTTAAGGGTTATTGAGAGAGGTGCAAAAATAGGAGGGGAAAATACTATATCGATGGTTATTTACTTGAAAACGCAACTATGCCTATTATCAACACTCGTCTATATCATTTTTTTTTTTCTTATCTTATCATCACTAACAAACTAATGTTCTTTATATATATATCGTCGTTATCATTAACAGACCATCATTTTCATTTTCATTATCATTACCGTCGTTTTCGTAATGATGATGATCATGAATATCCTCCACATACTCATTAATACTATAATTATTGTTGTTATCAATATCAGTATTATCATCCTCACCATTATCATCATTATAAGCATTAGCATTATCATCATCGTTCTCATTTTTATAACTGTTATTATCATTCTATCATCATTATTTTTGTTACTGTCATTATCTTGGTAAAGAATACTATCATGATTATCATTATGATTATTGTTAATATTATCATAATCATTCTCATTACTATTACTATCATCCTAATCGTTATTATTATCATGAATTTTGTTATTACCTATATCATTATAATTGTCACTATTATCTTTATCATTAGTAGTAGTGTCATAACTATAGATATCAATTTCATCATCGACGCTTCATCATTATGATAAAAATAATAAATATCATCGTTATTACTATCATTTTTGTCATTATTATTATTACCAATGCTTTTATCACAATCACAATCATTATTATCATTATCATTATTATGTCATTAAAACTATTTCTTGTTATCACTTCTCTAATGATAAGAAAATAACAACAATAATAACAATAATGATGATGATAATAATTATACAAATAATAATGATGATTATTATTATCATCCTTATTGTATTTATTTCTACTATTAATATGATCTTCATTATCATTGTTGTTTTTATTATTAGTATTATTGTTATTACCAATAACAATAATATTCTTATTGTTATTACCAATAACAATAATATTCTCATTATCATTATCATTATTATTATCATCATCATCCTTTTCATCATTCTCATTCAAATATTAGGATTGTCATCATTCTCATTAATTCTCATTATCATTAGTAGCATCCTTTTCATGATCATTATCAGCATGATTGTTCCCATCATCATTTTCATTTCTCTTATTATCAATAATACTATCAAGAGAAGATAGAAGCAGGAGAGATGAAGATGCTACCTTTCTCCCTTGGGAAAACGATACGGAAAGAATTAGAAACGAGACTATCCGTAAGACCCTTAGAGTGGAGGAACTGGAAACCCGACTGAGGTGGTTGGGTCATGTTAGTCAGAAGAGAGGAAGGGTATATTGGGAAGAGAACATGAGGAGGAGGGGGAGGAGGGGGAGGGGTAGCGGTCTGTGTGAGGATGAGAGGGCGACCGAATCGAGGCTGGAAAAAAAACTGTGAAGGACATGGCTGTAGCGGGAGTAACGAAGGAGAACGCGTGTCGACAGCACTCAGTAGGACTAAAGCCAGGAAGAAGATGAAAAAAAAATCATTTGTGCGAGTAACTCAAATGTTGGTTTCGCCCCGTAGATTTATTCGGGAGTAACGAAAGAGGACGCGTGTGACAGAGCAACATAGCGATGGAAAATTCGCACTGTCGACAGCACTCAGTAGGAAGATGAAAAATAAATCATTTGTGCAAGTAACTCAAATGTTGGTTTCGCCCCGTAGATTTATTCGGAGTAACCACATATTTCCCGTGATATATGCTAAATTCGGGAGTAACGAAAGAGGATGAGTGTGACAGCAACATAGCAATGGAAAATTCGCACTGTCGACAGTACTCAGTAGGACTAAAGCCGGGAAGAATAAAAAAAAAATAATAATAATTTGCGCGAGTAACTCAAATGTTGGTTTCGCCCCGTAGATTTATTCGGAGTAACTACATATTTCCCGTGATATATGCTAAATTCGGGAGTAACGAAGGAGGACGCGTGTGACAGAGCAACATAGCGATGGAAATTGGCACTGTCGACAGCACTCAGTAGGACTAAAGCCAGGAAGAAGATGAAAAAAAAAGATTAATTTGCGCGAGTAACTCAAATGTTGGTTTCGCCCCGTAGATTTATTAGGAGTACCCACATACTTCCCGTAATATACACTCAATTCTACCCGTCTTTTTATAGTTCATATATTATTCATTATGCATGGGTATTTCTTAATGTACGAGTACAGTATAGTTAATCTTGGGCTACAAGGCGAGAGGGTGTTGTTTTGAATGCATTTGTTTTAATGACTAATTTATATTTTGTTAATGTGAAGTATTTTCAGTAACTTATTCATAATAAGTCATAGAATTATCAATGAATAATTTACAAGGTTTTGTTTGCTTTCTTTAAACCTGGTTTCATTGTCTTATTCTATATTCATACATGTTATGCTGTTGTTGTTTTTTTCACTTTTATTTAGTATATGTAGAACATCTAGCTAATTTTGAGATAAATAAGAAAGATAGGTATTAGTGAAACACCACATCATATTAATGATGACAGCTGCTCATATAATGATGAAGATTATAAGGATAATAATGGTGATAATGGTAAAAATAAAAAATATATAATTATGACAATGATAATGAAAACAATAATGATGGTAAAAATGCTTATAGTGATCATTTATAATAATTTTGAAAATGATGATAATGAGGAGAATTATAATGACAAAAATAATAATGATGATCATAATAATAATGATAACGGTGACATCATTAATAACAATAACGATGATGGTAACAATAACTAGGATTATAACAACAATAATAAGGATAATGATAATACTAACAATGATAACGATGATAAGAATAATGAAAACAATCATAATGATGATAACAATAATGATGCTAATGAAAAGTATAATGATAAGGATCATTGTGATAATGATAATAACCATCATTTATATCACTAATGGCATCACACATTAAAGCGTGTGAATAACGGCGATAATGTTAATGATCATAATGTAAAAAATTACATAAGTATCAATAATACAAACAATGATCCCACTACTGCAGCTAATAATGATGGTGAATATACCAACAGAGCTCGTAACTGTAAAGGATATTGTGTAATAGTAAAAGGTGTAACATTGATATCAAAATTAATTGTAACAAAATCATCACCAACAGTAATACCAACCACGTAAAACACACACACACACACATACACACACACACACACACACACACACACATATACACACGCACACACACAAGCACACGCACAAACACACGGATATAACAAGAATAAATATGCATAACATGCATATACTAGGAATACAAACAGACATCAGCACGACAAACAATGAATACACAAATAAATAAACATATAAACATAATTCATAATACATATAAACATAAATACATATAAACATGATACATAAATACATATAAACATAATACATATAAACATAATACATATAAACATAACACATAATACATAATTCATAAACATATAAACAAATAGATAAGCAATACAGCGCAAACACACAGCCACTTATGCAAGTTTCAAT
>BOPN01001407.1:174598-179598 GCA_017312705.2 Penaeus japonicus
ACTTGTTTTACTTTAATTTACTTGTCGTGTTCGAACACCTGATGCGTTCCCCACAGTCTGTAAGGGTAGGACGATTTTATGAATGAAAACACATGTATCAAAATTGCATTTGGCTTGGACTTTTAACAATCTTAATTTAAGAATATGTGGGGTGATGTGATCGAACTTACTAACATTACCCAATGCAATTCTTGTAACAAAGGTTTGTAGTCTTTTTGCTTTCTGCATTCGAGTTTTGTTATTTTATCTCCAAACATTTAAGCAATAGTTCATGATGCCCAGGGGTACAGTTTGTGAACCCCAATTCTTGTTTTAGTAGGAGTTTGAATTTTCATATTATTGAGATATATCAGTGTTCCCATTACCTTCATATGTATGTTGTTAACATGGGCTTTTAAATGTCATATATCTGTCTAAGTGTGCTCCTAGATTTTTATCTGAAGTACTTGGTTTAATTTGGCAGCCTTCGAATTCTATGGTTGTGTCTATGGGAATTTTAGCTAAATTTTGACGACTACCTATGAAGATACTGTGTGTTTTTTGTGGGTTTATTGATGTCGAAATATCTGTTTGTTTGAATAAGAGAGTGTTGAGTGCTTCTTATCAACGACTCTAAATTGTTTACCGAATCACTATGAAGAAATTGTGAATCAATGGCGTATTGTATTTAGATGTCAGTTGATGAAAATTGTGAATAGGATCGGGCCTAATATAGATCCTTGTGGAACACCGAAACAGACTGATTGTTGTGATGATATACTCTCATTAATTTTTACCGAATGGGTTCTATCAAATTAATGGGTATCATTTATATGGTTTCTTAATTTGCAATGAAGAATTTTGTGGTTGACACTGTCAAAAGCTATCAAACCAATGGTTATCAATTATATGGTTTCTGAATTTGTAATGAATAATTTTGTGGTTGACACTATCAAAAGCTTTAAAAAGGTCGCATAAAGTGATAAAGTTTACCTTATTGTTGTCCAACGCTGTAACAACGCTGTTTCAGTGGATAATCTATTTCTAAAGCTATGCTGAGTTTTAGATAATAGGTTATTGGTCTCCAGGAAATTCATGAATTGGTTGGCTACTGCTGGGGCGGTAATTATTCATGTCGTCTATATCCCCAGACTTGAAAATTGGTCTTACAATTCCATGTTTCCAAAGCAACGGGAAAACACCAGTTACCAGTGAGGTGTTAATGATTATCTTTATATAAAAGGCGATTGTGGGTAGTCTATCCTTAACAAAGCGCAAAGCAATAACGCCTGCTCCCACCGCAATTGTTTCGTGTTGTTTTATTATTAGTGGTTTCCATGTCCACTGGCTGTGGTTTGCAAACATCAGATATGAGCCTTGCCCGATCTGTGTTTTGATGTGACGTGGAAACAATTGTTTGTTTATGAGTTAGTTTTCCAATATGTGTAAAGAAGGTTTGTGTTATGTATAGAATTTGTATAGTTTGTATTTGTATAGTCATTAGTGTTTTAACAATTTTCCATGTTGTATTCATCTTCAGTGAATTTCTTTCTGAAATGATTAGTCTTTGCAAATTGAATTAAGGATTTAACAATTTTCTTTTTCACTTTATAAATTGACTGAAGGGCGGGCTTAAATCCGTTACTTTTGAGCGCTTATTAATCATTATTCCTATCAGCAATGGCTCTCTTGATGTCTTCATTTATCCATGGAGCAGGGGGACGTCTGACGGTTCCTGTCACATGGGGATCAGAGGCATCTATGTTGCTTTTTATCATTTCCGTAGGGATAGTTTCCTCAATGCCTACATTGTTTGTCGATAATATATCTAATAGAGTTAGTTATTTAGATATGATTAATTCGCACAATGATTGAGTATCATAGTGATTGGAGTTACGAAACGATTTTGTAATAAACGATGATCGCTTTATATCTAATGTCATCATAATAAGTAAGCAACATGCCTTGGAATGATGTCTGTATGGAGAATGATATCTAATCAATTCGTTATTATATTCAATATAGACGAGGTGTTTTCTGTGATCCTTGTAGGTTTATTGACTGACTGTTCTAATTTATTTTTCTTAATTATCTTAGCTGACCTGGGATTTGATTTAGTTAAATTATCATTCAAGTCACCCAAGATAAAAAGTGATTTCTTTTTTAAGGACATTTTCTCTAAAGACCTTTTCAAGATATTCAATAGACTCAGAGGTTGCATGGGATGCCTGTAGATAGAGCCAATAATGAAGGAGGGAAGAATGTTGCTTTGCACGATAACCCAGATATTTTATAGGGCAGTATTATTAACTGTTGTTGTTGATATCATATTTGACTTAAGGGAATCCCTTATAAATATGCATTCTCCTTCTCTTTCATATCATATCGATAAACTTCTTAATTTGGAATTTTAATAAAGTTACTTATGATTTCCTAGTGGAGCCATATTTCACTAATAGAGTGTATCTACATTTCTCTCTTTAATTAACACTCTAATTTCTTCAAAGTGCCCGAGAAGAGATTGTGTGTTTCTATGTTCTATTTTCAAGATGTTCTGCGATCTAGTCACTGGCCTTGCTGAAGGGCTTTTGTACTTGTTTTTGTATAGGAACACTTGTCGGGGAAAGCATATGAGTTTATGAATAGTTCGGGCTTTATTTCTTTGTTCTTTTACTGTCTGTGACACTTGCATAGTATCTGTGTGTCATTTTTGTCATGTGAGATTTTGCACTAGATATATTTTCATTATTTATATGCATATGTGTGTGTGTGTGTGTGTGTGTGTAGAGAGAGAGAGAGAGAAAGAGAGATAGAGAGAGAGAGAGAGAGAGGGAGGGAGAGGGAGAGAAAGAGAGTTATAGACAGAGAAAGAGAAATAGAAAGAATGTAACCTTGCCATATGTATTTGTATTTATATTGTTTGCTGTCACTGTTATAATGTCCATGGAATAATATTTACATAGTGTATATAATGCACTCATCAATATAACTTGTATTTTTCATATCATTCTATTTGTTACACATATATCTATCACCACATACACATATATATATACTTCAGTATATGTACGCTCGTTGCTTCACCTACCTGTTTACCCTTCTCTTACGGTCACGTCAGTCACACCAGTATTGTTTTGACCTTCCCATCGCAAGAGCCATGTACTTCCCTCATCATATTCCAATGTCACATGTTATACACGTGATATCTTCAGACAAATCATATATTGTGGTACAGAATCTCCTCTCGGGGAGCAGAGGAGCAACACCTCGCTCCTCGGGATGGGGGGAAGAGGGAGGGAGGGAAGGAAGGAGGGAGGAGCCACGGGATGGGGGGAAGAGGGAGGAGGAGGAAGAGGAGCCCTCACAACACACTCATGCTTAAACAATAAAACAAGAAAGCTGTTTCGGCCATGTTCTTCACACGCTACCATCATTCTTGAAGAGGTCGGCATCCAGATCTCTACAGAGAGGGAGAAAGAGAGAGAGAGAAGGGGGGGGGGGAGACGGAGTGGGGGATAGAGCGAGAGAGAGAGAGAGAGAGAGAGGAGGGGGAAGAAAGAGAGAGAGAGAGAGAGAGGGGGGGGGAGAGAATGAAATAGAGAGAGAAGGAGAGAAAAAGAAAGGGAGATAGAGAGAGAAAAAGAGTGGGAGAAAGAACGAGAAAGAGAGACAGAGAGAGAAAAAAAAAGAAAGGGAGAAGGGGAGATAGAGAGAGAGAAAGAGTGAGAGAAACAATGAAAAAGAGAGACAGAGAGAGAGAAAAGGAGAAAAAGAGAGAGAGGGAGAGAAAAAGAAAGGGAGAAGGAGATAGCGAAAGAAAGAGTGAGAGAAACAATGAAAAAGAGAAACAGAGAGAGCGAAAAAGAGAAAGAGAGAGAGAGAAAGAGAGAAGGAGCATTCATTAGCAATCGTCTTAAAGGAGAAAGTATCTCGAGGCGCAAATGCAAGGGGGCGGAAACCCCTCAAGAATCCCGACCTTCTCGTTGCCCAAAATAAATATCATGCACCTCTTCCCATCAACGAAAGACGCCCTAAGCGAATATCTTAAGAGCAATCTAATGTCAATAACTCTTGAATAGCATGAAACCCAAACGGCTCAGCCCAAAGAACGTCAGAATCCTAAAGCGTGAGAGAAACTTTAAACGGACAGGGAAGCAAGAATGCAGGGAAATTCACGGTGGACAAAGTCACTAATTAAAAAGACTTGCGAAAGATTTTTTTTTTTTTTTTTTTTTTTTTTTTTTTTTTTTTTTTTTTTTTTTTTTTTTTTTTTTTTTTTTTTTTTTTTTTTAAGTGCGTTCTTTGAAAGACTTTGTTGTCCATTAGTCATAAAACATTCAGCGGATGTCGCAGAGGGGGGTCGGACGGATCCGGGAAGCTGGGTGGGAGGGAGGGAGGGAAGGAGGGAGGAGGCACGGGATGGGGGGGAAGAGGGAGGGAGGGGGAGGGAGGAGCCACGGGATGGGGGAAGAGGGAGGGAGGAGCCATGAAAATGGTGGAAGAGGGAGAGAAGGAGGGAGGGAGGTACAGCGAAATGGCGGAGCCACGGATGGATAGAAAGAGGGAGTAAGAGGAGGGCCTGAGGAAGTGAGGGAGGGAGGAGCCATGAGATGGGGGAGGAGAGAGGTGGGGGGGGGACGAAAGGAGGAAGGAACAGATGAGGGGAGGGGGTGGGGTTAAGGGAGGGAGGAAACACAGGATGGAGAGGAGAGGAGGGAGGGAAGAGCCACGGGATGAGGAGGAAGAGGAAGAGGAAGAGGGAGGGAAGAGGGGAAAGGGAGCAAGAAGAGAGAAAGGGAGGAACCAAAGGAAGGACGAGCCAACAGAGGGGGGAGAGGAAGGGAGGAAACGAAAGACAGACAAAGCAAACCGACGCTAAAGGTAGCAATAAATAAATAGAAATAAACAATAAAATCATGAGAGCAACGTCGAATCCCGTTTATTATAATCTTCCATTTTCATTATCGCTGTCTGCATTTGGTCCTTGCAATAATATTGACAGCTGTTTAGTTATGACTGGA
>BOPN01001407.1:184598-192098 GCA_017312705.2 Penaeus japonicus
GTCGGCAGGATGGAGAATAAAGATGCTGTTGACTTATCGATACAAATACACACACGCACACACTCACATACACAGACACATAGACATAAACACACTCACAAACACAGACACACACACTCACACACACACACACAAACACACACATACAGACACACACACACACACAGACACACACACACACAAACACACAAACACATATCACTCATGAATGAACATAGCTGTAGGGAATGTACCAGGGAAATAAACTACAGAACTACTGTTGACATACAGATACGGACAAACACAGACACACACACACACACACACACACAGACACACAAACACATATACATATATATTCGACTGGAATTATTCAGAACAGCATGAAAAGGTCTTATTGATTCAGAAGGAAACTGCGCACAGCAATTCTCTTCAAGGAAAAGGGAACAAAACCTCCACAAGACCTTTGAAAATTAGTCCCTCTTTGTATGCATGTAATAATTGCCTCCTTGAGGATTCTCCTTCATCCACCCCCCCCCCCTCCCCTATATTCTAAATCTAACATTTCAACCCCTTTATTGGCGAGAATTAGAAATCCTGATGCTAAATGCTAAATCTCAGCAACTATCCCCTCCCCTCCCCGTCCCTTCCCGAAGCCTTTCCCCTCTCCCCTCTCCCATTCCCCTTCCCCCTCCCCGTTCCCTTGCCCTACCCCTCTCCCCTTCCCCTCCCCGTCCCCTACCCCCCTCACCTCCACTTCCCCCTCCCCTTCCCCTTCCCCTCCTCTTCCCCTCCTCCTCCCCTTCCCCTCCCCTCCCCTACCCCTTCCCCTAACCTTCCCCTCCTTTCCCCTTCCCCTCCTCTTCCCCTCCCCTCCCCTACCCCTTCCCCTAACCTTCCCCTCCTTTCCCCTACCTCTTTCCCCCACCCCTTCCCCTTTCCCCTCCCATCCCCTTCCCCCTCCCATCCCTCTCCCTCCTCCCTCTCCTTCTCCCCCTTCGCCCTCCTCCCTCCTTGATCCGGAATGAAAGCTGGCACGTCCTTCTTGATGTCGAATGAAGTAGATCCCGGGAACTCAGCCGCACTCTGGACGAGGACTTGATGGTGGCCACTCGGGCGGAACGACAGAGTTTCCTTAACGCTTGAACCCTTTCGTACTTGTTGGAGTAGAAGTCTCAAATGGCCCAAACTTTGCATATTTTTCTCTTTGGAGAGGACAGTGTTAAGCCGCTGTTTGGTTTGGGTGTGTGTGTGTGTTTTTGTTCATGAATGTTTCTTTCTGTGTATATATATGTATGTGTATAATGTAATGTATGTATGTATGTATGTATATATACATATGAATGCATATGTATATACATATACATTTTTTTCTTTTTTTTTTGGGGGGGTTGTATGGTAATACTAAAGATAAAAGCACTTGTGTTTGATTTAGAGAGAGAGAGAGAGAGAGAGAGAAAGAGTGAGAGAAACAAATAGAGATAGAGAAAGAGAGAGAGAAAGAGAAAGAGCGAAATAAACAAATATTTCATGGCATATAATCTACACATATCACCGGGAACCGAAGATGTATGCAAGTATGAACCAATAATACCATTTTACTCACTCACTGAACCGAGCGAACCGGACTTTAGATATTTGAATCCTTCATTTGTAAACCGTCTTTGTGTACTTCCCGAGAACACTGGCAGGTGTATTATTCGACTTCAATCCAGTTCATAGGAAAAGAAATCGCTATTTAGGCTACTAATTGGAAGTCAATGTTTGAAGCCGGATTGATAGGAGGTCAATGTTTGAAGGCGGATTAATAGGAAGTCAGTGTTTGAAGCCAGATTGATAGGAAGTCAATGTTTGAAGGCGGATTAATAGGAAGTCAGTGTTTGAAGCCAGATTAATAGGAAGTCAATGTTTGAAGGCGGATTGATAGGAGGTCAATGTTTGAAGGCGGATTAATAGGAAGTCAGTGTTTGAAGCCAGATTGATAGGAAGTCAATGTTTGAAGGCGGATTAATAGGAAGTCAGTGTTTGAAGCCAGATTAATAGGAAGTCAATGTTTGAAGGCGGATTGATAGGAGGTCAATGTTTGAAGCTAGATTAATAGGAAGTCAATAATTTGAAGCCAGATTAATAGGAAGTCAATAATTTGAAGCCAGATTAATAGGAAGTCCATCTTTGAAGGCGGATTAATAGGAAGTCAATCTTTGAAGCCGGATTCATTTACACCTTCTACCTATTCGGTGACATATGTTGCTACTCACTTACTACAGAGTTGTAACTTATTGGCCATAATGTTGCGAATCCTCTGTACACACACACACATACACATGCCAACTTGACGGTGAATAACACATCTACGCAAACTTATCGTAAATGTAGCGATACAGGTAATAATTCTTGTGACATCTCTTGCTCGGATGCCAAACGAGAATGATATAAGCTTCAGTTTTTTACATTACATAACATTACCAAGTTCCCGGATGTTGTTTGTTTACATTACATAACATTGCCAAGTTCCCGGATGTTGTTTTTTACATTTCATAACATTACCAAGTTCCCGGGTGTTGTTTTTTACGTCACATAACATTACCAAGTTCCCGGATGTTGTTTTTTTATATTACATAACATTACCAAGTTCCCGGATGTTGTTTTTTACATTACATAACATTACCAAGTTCCCGGATGTTGTTTTTTTTACATTACATAACATTACCAAGTTCCCGGATGTTGTTTTTTTTACATTACATAACATTACCAAGTTCCCGGATGTTGTTTTGTTACATTACATAACATTATCAAGTTCCCGGATGTTGTTTTTTTACATTACATAACATTACCAAGTTCCCGGATGTTGTTTTTTACATTACATAATATTACCAAGTTCCCGGATGTTGTTTTTTACATTACATAACATTACCAAGTTCCCGGATGTTGTTTGTTTACATTACATAACATTGCCAAGTTCCCGGATGTTGTTTTTTACATTACATAACATTACCAAGTTCCCGGATGTTGTTTTTTACATTACATAACATTACCAAGTTCCCGGATGTTGTTTTTTTTACATTACATAACATTGCCAAGTTCCCGGATGTTGTTTTTTACATTACATAACATTACCAAGTTCCCGGATGTTGTTTTTTACATTACATAACATTACCAAGTTCCCGGATGTTGTTTTTTACATTACATAACATTACCAAGTTCCCGGATGTTGTTTTTTACATTACATAACATTTCCAAGTTCCCGGATGTTGTTTTTTACATTACATAACATTACCAAGTTCCCGGATGTTGTTTTTTACATTACATAACATTACCAAGTTCCCGGATGTTGTTTTTTACATTACATAACATTACCAAGTTCCCGGATGTTGTTTTTTACATTACATAACATTACCAAGTTCCCGGATGTTGTTTTTTACATTACATAACATTACCAAGTTCCCGGATGTTGTTTTTTTACATTACATAACATAACCAAGTTCCCGGATGTTGTTTTTTTACATTACATAACATTACCAAGTTCCCGGATGTTGTTTTTTACATTACATAACATTACCAAGTTCTGATGTTGTTTTTTTACATTACATAACATTACCAAGTTCCCGGATGTTGTTTTTTTACATTACATAACATTACCAAGCTCCCGGATGTTGTTTTTTACATTACATAACATTGCCAAGCTCCCGGATGTTGTTTTTTACATTACATAACATTGCCAAGCTCCCGGATGTTGTTTTTTACATTACATAACATTACCAAGTTCCCGGATGTTGTTTTTTACATTACATAACATTACCAAGTTCCCGGATGTTGTTTTTTTACATTACATAACATTACCAAGTTCCCGGATGTTGTTTTTTTTACATTTACAACATTACCAAGCTCCCGGATGTTGTTTTTTACATTACATAACATTGCCAAGCTCCCGGATGTTGTTTTTTACATTACATAACATTGCCAAGCTCCCGGATGTTGTTTTTTACATTACATAACATTACCAAGTTCCCGGATGTTGTTTTTTACATTACATAACATTACCAAGTTCCCGGATGTTGTTTTTTTACATTACATAACATTACCAAGTTCCCGGATGTTGTTTTTTTACATTACATAACATTACCAAGTTCCCGGATGTTGTTTTTTTACATTACATAACATTGCCAAGTTCCCGGATGTTGTTGTTTTTTACATTACATAACATTACCAAGTTCCCGGATGTTGTTTTTTACATTACATAACATTACCAAGTTCCCGGATGTTGTTTTTTACATTACATAACATTGCCAAGTTCCCGGATGTTGTTTTTTACATTACATAACATTACCAAGTTCCCGGATGTTGTTTTTTACATTACATAACATTGCCAAGCTCCCGGATGTTGTTGTTTTTACATTACATAACATTGCCAAGTTCCCGGATGTTGTTTTTTTTACATTACATAACATTACCAAGTTCCCGGATGTTGTTTTTTTACATTACATAACATTACCAAGTTCCCGGATGTTGTTGTTTTTTACATTACATAACATTACCAAGCTCCCGGATGTTGTTTTTTACATTACATAACATTGCCAAGCTCCCGGATGTTGTTTTTCACATTACATAACATTGCCAAGCTCCCGGATGTTGTTTTTTACATTACATAACATTACCAAGTTCCCGGATGTTGTTTTTTACATTACATAACATTACCAAGTTCCCGGATGTTGTTTTTTACATTACATAACATTACCAAGTTCCCGGATGTTGTTTTTTTATATTACATAACATTACCAAGTTCCCGGATGTTGTTTTTTTACATTACATAACATTACCAAGTCCCCGGATGTTGTTTTTTACATTATATAACATTGCCAAGTTCCCGGATGTTGCTTTTTACATTACATAACATTGCCAAACTCCCGGATGTTGGAACGCGCCCTAAATTCGCCATAACAAGTTCCCTCAAGTTCATCTCTGCTGCAGGATACTTCCTGTACTGAGAGCCACACCTTTACCTGCAGAGTACTTAGTCAATAACTAGTCAAGGGCAATAACAACAGCAATAAGAAGAAGAACAAAGCAATAAGAACAACTGATAATAATGATGATTAGCAATAGTAATCCAAATTTTAATATCAGCAGAGTAGTGGAAGTAGTTGGGAGAGGAGCAGCAAAACAAAGCAACAACCCAAATGATAACTTGCGGTAAGATATAATTGCTAGTAACTAATAACAGATCTCTCAATTAATTTGTCCATGCTACGAGTATAACAATGTTTTTTAATTCATATGGATATGAGTTTTTTTTTTTTTTTTTTTTGTTCTACCATCCATCCAACGCTCTGAAAGCACGGAACTAAAACGGATAAAAGGAGAAACGACAAATATGTTTGAATTAAAGGAAAGCCACAACGGGAAGAGCAAACAACACCAATTTCCAGTTCTTGTGCCCACCCCCCTCCCTCTCTGAACCTCCCCACCCCACCCCCATCTTGCCCTTCCTTCACCATCAAACAAACCCCCTCGATTAGGTATTCACTTCCCCACAAAGGGAGTATCAACGTCTTACCTTATTCCTCCAGCAACTTACTTTCCCTTCAAGACAACATAATATACATCCCAAGTATAGATTCTCTCACCCATGAGTCGTAAAAAAAACATCTCTCCGGCCATCAGTTTAAACTCATATGAAGAGACAGGATCCAATCTTAATCCACTGTCCGGGCCAGGAGTCTGTGAGTATCATTCACCATCAATCACCTTCTTTGTTGCAAATCTAAAGATGGTTCCCCTTCTGCAGATAATGATAATTTCCCCACCTTTGGACACCTACTGCTGGCCAACCAACCCTTCCAGTCTAAATGCGAGTTTGTATGCGTTTTCATGAGTGTGTGTGTGTGTGTGTGTGTGTGTGTGTGTAATTGTAAATGAGATATACACATATTTGTGTGTGTGTGTGTGTGTGTGTGTTTATATATATATATATATATATATATATATCTATATATATATATATGTATGTATATATATATATATATATATATATATATGTATATATATATATATATATATATATATATATATGTATATGTATATATATATATTTATTTATATATTTATACATACATATATATATATATGTGTGTGTGTGTGTGTGTGTGTGTGTGTGTGTGTGTGTGTGTGTGTGTGTGTGTGTGTGTGTATATATTTACACATAACACCATGAGCGCCTTCGTTGAACACGTCGACAACACCGGTCATCCCCCTAAGTGGTCCCAAGCCTCCATCACCGAGCAAGATCTGGTCCCACGACAAAGGAAGATGATAGAAGCGGCATTGTTGCAATCAACGATCAACATGAACACCGCCCCCGGGAGCCACGAACTAGCCAAGGTCGTTGTGCGCCCAATCATTGACATGACCTGACTTCTATTGCATATATAGCCCACTCATGAAGAAGGAAAGTAAAAATACCTTCGGCATTTTCGTGAGTTTTCCTGGTTTCCCTTCGCTGTTTATAAAAAAAAAAAAAAAAAAAAAAAAAAAAAAAAAAAAAAAAAAAAAAAATATATATATATATATATATATATATATATATATATATATATATATATATATATGTGTGTGTGTGTGTGTATGTGTGTGTACATATATATGTACACACACACACACACGCACACACACACACACACACACACACACACACACACACATATATATATATATATATATATATATATATATATATATATATATATATATATATATATATATATATATATATATATATTCTGAAGGCGAATAAACCACACTAAACTGGGTATGTAATTACGCTTCCCATCTATAAAACAAAAATAAAAATCATTCACAACAACGTTCTGAACTAAGTGTATTTGCAGATTGCTACAAGAAACGCCAGACAGTATAAATAATAACAGAATAAAGAAATGTTAAACATCCTAAATATAACAGAATAAAGAAATGTTAAAAATCCTAAATATAACAGAATAAAGAAATATTAAAAATCCTAAATATAACAGAATAAAAGAAATGTTAAAAAATCCTAAACATAACAGAATAAAAAAAAAAAAAATGTTAAAAAATCCTTAATATAACAGAATAAAAAAATGTTAAAAAATCCTAAATATAACTAAACTGGGTATGTAATTACGCTTCCCATCTATAAAACAAAAATAAAAATCATTCACAACAACGTTCTGAACTAAGTGTATTTGCAGATTGCTACAAGAAACGCCAGACAGTATAAATAATAACAGAATAAAGAAATGTTAAACATCCTAAATATAACAGAATAAAGAAATGTTAAAAATCCTAAATATAACAGAATAAAGAAATATTAAAAATCCTAAATATAACAGAATAAAAGAAATGTTAAAAAATCCTAAACATAACAGAATAAAAAAAAAAAAATGTTAAAAAATCCTTAATATAACAGAATAAAAAAATGTTAAAAAATCCTAAATATAACAGAATACAGAAATGCTAAAAATCCTAATTATAACAGAATAAAAAAAA
>BOPN01001407.1:209598-214598 GCA_017312705.2 Penaeus japonicus
AGGGGAGGGAAGGAGGGAGGGGAGGGGTGTGAGAAGGAGGGAGGTGGGAGGAGGGAAGGGAGGGGGAGAGGGAGGAAGGTGAGGGGAGGGAGGGAGGGGAGGGAAGGAGGGAGGTGGGGGGCGAAGGGGAGGGGAAGGAGCGAGGAAGGAGGGAGGTGGGGGAGGGGAGTTGTTGGGAAGGATCGAGGAAGAGGAAGGAGAGGGAAGGAGGGAGGTGGTGAGGGGAGGGGTTGGGAAGGAGTGAGGAAGAGGAAGGAGAGGGAAGGAGGGAGTTGGGGGAGGGGAGGGGGGAAGGAGCGAGGAAGAGGAAGGACAGGGAAGAAGGGAGGGGGGGAGGGGATGGGAAGGAGCGAGGAAGAGGAAGGAGAGGGAAGGAGGGAGGGGAAGGAGCGAGGAAGAGGAAGGAGAGGGACACGGGTGAGGAAGGGTGGGGAGGGGGTTTGATGGGGGAGACACTTTCCGGCGAGGCCGATGGAAACGTTATATATAGCGTGGATGAACAGGTTGATACGTGTATGTATTTTCAGATCTATGCACGCACACACACACACACACCACACACACACACAACACACACACACACACACACACACACCACACACACACACACACACACACACACACACACACACACACACACACACACACACACACACACACACACACACACACACACACACACACACACACAAACATACACACACACACACACACACAAACATACACACACACACACACACACACACACCAGAATACTAAAGCCAACGATAACGCGGTTGTCCAACTGAATGTGTATTTACTTGCATTGCGTTCTTAAAGCTCACAATGCAACACTAGTTGTAACCCGGTGTACATTGCAGGCCACTCTATTTGCAAAGGCATCTCTGCACTTAAAAAAAAAAAAAAAAAAAAAAAAAACACTTTTTGCTGATGCAGCTGATCAATTCAACGAGCTTCTCTTGTGCATATGGAATATTCCTAACATATATGCTAGTTATAAACTTATATGTTGGCTTATATACTCTTAGTTGACGTGGTAGAGAAGCTGAACTAACAGATCTGTGTCTTCATCAATCACAGCTGTCTCTGGTCTCTGCTTCCAGTGACGCCTCAACTCCTCTGTAAAGCTTCAGAATGGTTGACTTCACGTCTTTCAGCTTGGAAGTTTGATTCAAGCATATTGTTAATCTTTGCTTGTTCACTTCATTTATTAGAAATAAAGATATCTTTTCTTTGAGTCAGTGACGTATCTTTCTTGAAATTTCACCGCTGTTCTAAATGACAGTTCATATCTTTGGGTGAAGGACCATATAAAAAAGAATAATTGCTTTCGCATGAAAGATTAACTGGCCCTCTTTTGATATTGCAAATGACCCTCCGCCATTCGGACTTAGCAAACATAAGCATTGGTGTCACATCTTGGTGTCATACCTAATAGTCCATTGAGATGCAACTTTGCAGTTGGATCTACAATACATTGAACATTATGACTTCATATCCACTATTGACTATTGTCCATGTGTACTATTTGATAATGTTGAGCTGCTATTTCGTCAGATGATCTGTTGCATCGCCTCAGAGCGGGATGTTGAATAACAGGTAGCATTTCTTGGAGCGATCATGGTAAATATTTACATTCTGTGATTTTTTTTCTCTTTCTTTCTTTTCTTTTAGTTAATAGTTCTGGTGCTGTGATCGACATTGTTTGCAACATACTGAACCAGCATTTTTTCAGTTAAGGATACTCAGCAAAGCTCATCAACAGATGGTAGCATTTCATAAGCTTACACTTTTTAAAAAGGTCAAACAAAAGTCTCGAATCAAAATGAAGATGCATTTGAAGTCCATCGTCAATCCTTAAAAGGGCAAACAGCGATGTTGGGCCTTTCCTGTATGAACAATGAGCAATTGAGTCTTTTCCAATAACGAGATCGGTGACATTGGATTTGCAACATATTTTGTATTACTATATTGTTGTATAACTTTAGTTAGACGTTTTATGAAGCTCCAAAGTAGAAGGGGGAAAGAGAGAGAGAGAGGGAGGGAGAGAGAGAGAGAGAGAGAGAGAGAGAGAGAGAGAGAGAGAGAGAGAGAGAGAGAGAGAGAGAGAGAGAGAGAGAGAGAGAGAGGAGATGAGAAAGAAAGAGAAAGGAGTAGAAAGAGAGAAAAATATTCTACAACAGTAAATCAATCTACCTTTACAAAGCCCATTAAAAGATAGAACATTTACCAAATAATAACATAACTACACCCAAAGCCCTTGTTGTAGGGTGCCATCATGAAATTGAAATCGCATTGTCAATGGCTTTGAAAATATAGTAGGAAAAACATATACTTCGTTTCTTACTGATTTGGCCACAAGGAATAGATCATACCTATGTTGTCAATGCAACCTGACCTTCTACCACAGTGCCTCCTCGCTCTTGAAGCCCTCCTACCGACCACACAACCTTAGATATCCTGCCAGGGGTCAAAAGTGTAGCGAGGTAGTGTAATGTTTTTTGCACCGATATCTGATTTATTTGAAATACTATAATGATATAGATTCCATATTTGGAATCAACAAGAGGTTACCTTTCACGTCAGTTTATAAGAGGATCGATATTGCGTCACTAACTCTATATGTAAGCCTATTGCAACCTATTGTAATTGGCATTCTTCAAACACATTGCAGCTGTAACAAAGTCAGCTCTTTCACCAAACTCTGTATCTTTGATGTATTTTTAGTTATATGACAGTCATGACACATGTCACTACTTCCTGTGCCAGGTATATGTTATTGGTATTAACAAGGACATTGGGGGTACACCTGACGTTTGCTCTGTTTTATATACGAAGTAATAAATATACTCGACCCATCCGTCTATGATGAATAAATATACATTGTATTGAAACAGATTCAGATTCCTGGCGGTATATTTTTGAACAATGAGCTCGTCTTCGTCATTTTATTTCCAAAATTCCGTAACTTTTTCCAAACCATCATTTTTTTTCTTCTTTCGAGGGTCTACCAAGCTACGTCTTCTTTTGAGGTGCGTCCACTTGCTGATTAGATGTAAAAGCAAGTGGAATTTCTTTTCTTGTCCTAAAACTTTACACTATACTATTGATGTTACAAAGCATCTTTCAGCTTTCAGGTCAATTGCCTATTCAATTCTTTCAGAAACCTTTCTTGGCTACTCGTTGTTTCATCCACTGCATATTTCGGGTACAATATTCTGAAATTGGAAGATCCTCACGGGTACATACAAAAAAAAAAAGAAAAAAAAAACTTCTTTTCTTTGCCTTGGTGGCGATTCCCCTCACCACGAAATAGAGAATGTTCTTTGAAGTTCAATTTCGGAGCTTCAGATCGAAATAAAAGCTTTCATCTACCGGGGGGGGGGGAGGTTCTCTCACAACCGCTGCTGTATTCTTTGGCTTTGTGTAACTTGCACTACAACTCTTCTGAATTGATTATCCTGCAGTAACATTAATCATGTCAACTCTCGCTTTTCATTTGCATTGTTGATTCGACCTGCAACTTTCTGGCGAGGAAAAGCACCTTCGATAATTCAGACTGACTCTTTGCAGATAACGCATTTTATTTTACTGAACTGGCTTGAAGCTCATTCTATACATTGCAGCCTTTACTTTATGCTTTGCACGTATGGTATACAAAATAGATAAAGTTGATACACAGTATATCAATCAAAATTATTATATTCCGTTATGTTCCAATAAGTTCAAGAGACTGGCTGGACTGACTGAACAACTTCCGCAATGCAAAACCTGCAATTGACATTTCGATATTAAAACTTCCTCAAAATCAAGTTTTCAACAACTCTTGCCTTGTCAAATCACTCATTCTCATTCATGACATTTGGACAACATTCATTATTAAAGACCAGTTATCATTGCAACGTTGAATTAAAACATAATTTCAATGAAATCGCGAATCAAAGCGATCCAGTGAACCGCCTATCATCAGACAACGAAAGCATATTCGAAATTAGCGTCTTTGGCATTTGATTGTCATTTAGATTACTTAATTGCTTAATTAAAGCAAGCAGTGGAGGAAGCTGCGTTATTGTCATACAAGCGTATATATATAAATTTCAATTGATAATTAGATTGAGAATAATATCATAAGGTAGCTTTTATTATTTCATTAGAGTATATAAAAATTATTAATCCTATTACACCTGTTAGGATGAAGAAATGTTTTATGATTAGTCTTTACTTTGTGAAAAACGGAATAATGGTATGTGGTGTAATAATGGTGATGGTGATGATGGTGGTAATGATGTCTATATCTACAAAAGTAATCATTATAATTGATGGTGATGATGATATAATAATGGTAATGATAATGATAATAATAGTCATGATAATGATGATGATGGTAATAATGATAATAATAGTAATAATAACAACAATGATTATAATAATTATGGTAATAATGAAGATAATAATGATAATAATGACACTGCTAATATCAGCACGAATGAGAATAAGAATAATGATACTGCTAATATCATCAAGAATAAGAATAATGATAGTGATAAACATGATAACAATATCAAAATCATAATTATAAAAGTACTACTACTAAAGAAATGACAATAAACATCATCATAACAATAATGATAATGATAAGAATAATGATAATGATAATTATGATAATTAAATCCATAATAATAATGATGATATTAATGATAATAAAGACAACAACAATACTACAACTACATCCGTCGCCACTGCTAATGATAATACTGAAGAATATATAATTAATAAAACCAATATTGATAATCATAATAGAGCAAAGAGAAGTCAAAGCGCTTCACCAGAATGATTTCTCACCATCCACATCCTCCGCCATTCACTGCTTCATCACTACTGTCACCCTCACCATCACAGGCTTCACCACACGCCGGCAACAGCTCCTGCCTGACATTCCTGATCTTAATGAACTGCAGCAATTTCCCTCGCGCCCACCTCAGGCACTTGCAGATTACATT
>BOPN01001407.1:219598-224598 GCA_017312705.2 Penaeus japonicus
TTGCAACCTTCTTTAATATTTCCTGTTTGAACTAGCAGCGTCTTGTCCTTCAGCTGTTGGATCTTCTTGGGATTACCACCACAGCATTTAATGATATCCATATATATCTGCAATATTGACAGATCAGTACTTTCATGTCCAGGAAGAAGGCGCACACTTCTTTATAGAGCTCTGCTCTTTGGACTGTGGTGTTTTTATTAATTCTAGGTTACTGAACTTTGGTCTCCATAGGAAAGGTTGGGCACAATTTCTGAATCTTGCCGGCCAATTTCAGTGTCAGTCCGACGATAGAGGAGATTTTAAATTTTATGGGAGACCCCACTCCCGTTTGAAGAAATCTCTATGGGACGATCTTCATTTGTCTGAGCAGAGCCCTGACCCATCATCGAGCCCAACAAAAGGATGACGTGTCATCCACCACATGATGTCCCCGGGGCTACTATTTGGATATAGACCTTGTTTGTCAAGATCCAGCCCCAGCAATGGAGACAACACTTGGCCTAAATCTTTCCCTCGTTCGGACACGTCAGGTACTTGAGTTTTTCGGGTCGATGTGGGTTGCTGTCCAGTATCGACCACTTTCACGTTCGAAGAGTTGGTCTTAAACATGATCCATAAGTTGCCTAGGAGAGATAAAAGGAGATAAATGGAGAGAGAGTGAGTCAAGATGTCCAAGATGGTAAAATCACCACGTAGCATTCTCTCACATGTGCTATTCCTCCATGCAAACTCTAGCAGTAAAACAGGACTACTTATCACCTAGGAAAAGTCAAGTTGCTTGAGGTCCCTACATAAAGGGTCAGGCTCAGTCCGCTTGCCATAACCGCAGGAAACACATCTAGTCCCGACGCCCTTACTTTGAGGACCGTGGTGCCCTTTTCTGTAGATCTAAGGGTGTGCTCAATCCACAACCAAGACGTTTCCCGTGCTTGCTTGTGCTAAGTAAACTAAGAAAACCTTATGCTGGTTTCAATGCTTCAATAAGTATTAGTAATCATCAATGCTATCAAACAACCAAAAGTAACCACTGACAGACAAAGAGAGTGTGATGGGTGTCTTGGTATGTTAAAACTGATATCCTATACTAAATAGGAATGCGATACCAGATAAGGGGTTTATACAAATTAGGTATATTCTTTAATTCAAATAGCTGTAATAATAGCTACATAATATGTAATAAGAACTACAGCACAATGGTCGCACTAATAAAATACTATAACAACACATAAACAGAAGGCGTTATATGGAGGGTTTTCCCATAAGCAGTCCCCAGTGTGGTTACGTGAGAATGTAAGCTGGAATGGGAAGTTGTTGGCAAAGGTAGTCGGCTCCATTGAGGGTTAATGTGTATAAGATATCTATCCTTCAAGTTTGACCTGACCTGACCAGGCTCAAGAGAAGCGTACCTGATGCCGTATTACCAGAATGTGTATTTAAGAAATTGTCAGAGGTTCTTTTAAAAGACTTGTATCTTATATAGTCCTTAGGGTGATTAACTGATTCGAGGAATAAAAAAAAATAAAAAAAATTGTTTCTAGTAAAATATTTACAAATATATTTCATTATGTACACAAAATTAGCGTTAAAAAGTGGAACACTAAGGGCAGCCACGAACACAGGTATTTTTACATAGCCTTGTACCTTTTCATAATGGAGGCTGTAATAATAAAGTTATACCCTCTTAATTTAATGAATATACAATTACAACTACATTACCATAAAAAAACATGGTTTCATATGCATAGCGAATGTAAGAGATTTACAATCAACAATAAGAATTACTTACAGAAGGTGCACACAGATGTGGGTATCGGAGCTAAGTGACCACGACTACGAAAGTCTCGAAGGAGGCGTCGAATTCGTGGTTCGGTGGAAGCGAAGAAATGGTTCACTCACCCCAACCACCGAAATTGCTATTTAGACGGAAATCACGACAGAAATCACCACCGAAACCCTTTACAGTAATATTTGTCAATCGATGTTTTTTATATATAATATATAATCATAGAATAGAGAGAGAGAGAAAGATGTGTCAGACCCATCTAAGATGGCGAATCACCACGCGGTTACATTCTATTCTTATCCAGCATGTCGACCCAGGCCGACATGAGGTCAGGCTACATCTCCACCTGATGATCTCTCGCCCTCCCCTTCACGTCAGATCGTCAGGAGGTAAGAGGGGCATCTCCCTTCTCAACCATCGTCTCCGGGTCAGGACTTAGGCGCTCTTCACTGGGCCGTTTCTCTTATCTCTTTCTCATTTTCCCCCTATATCTTCCATATATATTATTATGTGTTGGATAGTGCAAGGAAACTGGGACGCCTATTAGGCAAAGATGTCTTATTTTACCTTTATGTTAAAATAAGTAAGTTCTTATCAGAGATTGATAAGTGATTTAATTTGATGTAAAAAAAAATATACTTTATATTTTTTTCTTTTCATTCGTTAATCGTTCTTTTGCATTATCGAAATGTCTCGTTCTTGAACTACAGTATGTATATTAGCAGCAACATGAGTGATCCCTTTAGATTCGCAATATATTTCTGGAAAATCCCCCTCCCCCCCCCCCCACCCCATCCCCCTTTCCGCCGCGCGTCATGGCAACGCATACAAGTTTTCACTCATGACAGAAAAATAGATGGATGGAGAGACAGAGGAAGGAGAAAATATAGAGAGACAGTTAGGAAAAAGAGAGAAGAGAGAGAAACTACAGAAGTAGATCTCATATGCAGTGCCGAGAATAATCCAGCATAATAACGGGTACAATAACAAGCCCCATTCCATCTCGTATGAGAAAGGGTCCGCGGCTTTTATGAGATGGGATTCGTTTTTGTACGTTTTCTTGCATCAAAAGTTGATATACACTTAATTAAGGAAGGGGAGAGGGAAAAGGAGAGAGAGAGATAGAAAGTGAGTGAATTACACAATAACACAATCTACACTTTTAACACATACAAAGAAACAACCATTATTATCATCACTACTAATGATGATAATAATGGTTATGATAATGATAATGATTATTAAGATATTAATGATAATAACAGAGATAACATAATGAAAATGGTAATGATATAAATAATAACCATGATGATAATGATAACACTACCAACAAAAGTATGGCAACAACAATAATTATGATAATGATAAAGATGGTAATAATAATGCCGATTATAATAACGATAATAATGATAATAATAGTAAAGATAATGATGATAGTTTTGATAATGATGATAATTATAATAATAAAAATGATAATAATAATAATAATGTAGGATTCTGACCCAAGGATTTTTGTTCTTGATATCAATTGTGGGTTAAAGAAGACAGGTTTCTCCTTAATGTATTTATTGAACCACACTGACCACTTAGAATGGTTGCAACAAAAGTATACAAATCACCAAAATTTAAAAGGATTATATATGTAGTAAATAGGATCATTTTATGTTTTAAAAAATACAATGATTTCTCATATAACAATACCCAATAATGTTATAAACAATTTCACTTAATAAGCAGAAAATACATATAATAACAGCAAATATATAGAACATTCATATTTTATTCTTACCAAAATGATGGCTTGTAAATGACAGTCTCTCTCGAAATTTCAAAATGATTATTCGGGGGAAGGTACATCCTAAAACAGTCCCACTTTTTTTTTTTTTTTATGACAGAAAATATACCGGCCACCTTTGTACACATGACGTTAACATTACCATACATCTTTCAATAAACATTATCATGAATATCTAGTAATATAGACAGAATAGTTATATAGAGATAAATGAAATAAAAATACGATGTAAAAAACTCGGAACAACAGTACATCTTTCACAAGTATAAAGGCGCATTATTCAAATCTTTCTTGTGGTTTGTTCGGATTGTAATATTGATGATAATGAGAATGATGATGATAATGATAGCAATAATGTTAATGACAATGATGAAAGCAACAACAATAACATTAATAATGACATTAGTAAAGTAAATAATGATAATAAAAATTATACTAATGATATAGATGATAACAATGGCAACAATGATAACAATAATCATAATAATGATAACAATTATCATAAAGATATTAACATGATGATAATGATGGTGGTAGCATTGATAATAAGGGTAATAATAATGTGCATGATATTGATGATAATGATATTAATAACAATTATAAAAATCCTACAATAATGGTCATGATACTGGGCAGCTATTGGTCCAGATATTCAGTATTATCTATCTGTATTTTGAATCATGTTCAGTACAATTAAAAAAAGAGTTACTTAGTTACTTATCTGAATTTTAAAAATATAAAAAGGAAAAAAAACAAGGCTAAACTAAGCTTCTATTTGCCTTCTGGAAAATATGTATATTCTCATAATGCCATTTTCATAAACTTTTCTAAGCACCAAAATATATATTAATTCATTCTACCTTTATTATGCAACTTCTACCATTATCACTATCACTACAACTATTATTACTACTACTACCACTATTACTGCTACAACTGCTATTACAAAAGCAGTTACTACTACTACCACTATCACTATTATTACCACTATCTCTGTTACTATTACCATTACTACCACTATCACTCTAGTACTACTACCACCACTACTTTTTCTACTACTACTACTATACTGCCACTACTAATACTATCACTCTATTACTACCACCACTACTACTGCTTCTACTACTACTATACTACCACTATCACTACTATTACTATTATTACTACTGTTACTACTACAGCTATTATTACTACTACTAATATTACCACTACTACTATTACTACTACTGCTACTACCACAGCCACTGCTACAACAACTACTAATAATACCACTACTACTGCTTTTACTGCTACAGCCACTAACTACTACTACTATTACCACCACCACTACTACTATTACTACTACCACTATATGGTGACGATGAAATTATAGATATTCTCTACACTAGTGTTTCTTGGTCTTTTATTTATCACCACGCCCCC
>BOPN01001407.1:239598-242098 GCA_017312705.2 Penaeus japonicus
GGGAGCACGTCTGTGTTCTGTACCGTTTATGGTATAATATATATGCGAAAATGATATTAACTATTAGCTTGAAATCACAGTGATTAGCTTTTGGGATTACTGAATTAGACAAAGCACTTTGCATAATCGGGCTTTGGCTGGGATGCTGTTCTGCATAATATATATAGGAAATCCATTGCATGTGCTTATATGTGTGCGTGTGTGCGTGTGTGTGCGGTTTTGATGTGCACGTAGCGTAAATAACTCGATTTACATGTTTTTTGTACTGGAAATTTGTAATAGTACTTATGATACATATGATATTGATAAAGATTCCAATAAAAGATATGAGTATATTGATTGTAGATATTTACATAACGACCATTACGATAATTATAATAAAGATTATGATACCAAGAAAAATTAAATAAGTTAACGATAAAGTTGATACCTGTACCATCTTAATGACGATGAAAATAATATCACAATATCAATGCTAGTTAAGATAATGGCACAGTCGAGGTCCAATAGGATCCCTAAGCGGAGTGGGATCGAGTCCTGCAACGGAAAAGATCGAGTCCTGCAACGGAAAAGATTGAGTCCTGCAACGGAAAAGATCGAGTCCTGCAACGGAAAAGATCGAGTCCTGCAACGGAAAAGATCGAGTCCTGCAATGGAAAAGATTGAGTCCTGCAACGTTAAAGATTGAGTCCTGCAACGGAAAAGATCGAGTCCTGCAACGGAAAAGATCGAGTCCTGCGACGGAAAAGATCGAGTCCTGCGACGGAAAAGATCGAGTCCTGCGACGGAAAAGGTCGAGTCCTGCGACGGAAAAGGTCGAGTCCTGCGACGGAAAAGATCGAGTCCTGCGACGGAAAAGATCGAGTCCTGCGACGGAAAAGGTCGAGTCCTGCGACGGAAGAGATCGAGTCCTGCGACGGAAAAGATCGAGTCCTGCGACGGAAGAGATCGAGTCCTGCGACGGAAGAGATCGAGTCCTGCGACGGAAGAGATCGAGTCCTGCGACGGAAAAGATCGAGTCCTGCGACGGAAAAGATCGAGTCCTGCGACGGAAAAGGTCGAGTCCAGTGACGGAAAAGGTCGAGTCCTGCGACGGAAAAGATCGAGTCCTGCGACGGAAAAGGTCGAGTCCTGCGACGGAAAAGGTCGAGTCCTGCGACGGAAAAGGTCGAGTCCTGACGGGAAAAGATCGAGTCCTGCGACGGAAAAGATCGAGTCCTGCGACGGAAAAGGTCGAGTCCTGCGACGGAAAAGGTCGAGTCCTGCGACGGAAAAGATCGAGATCCCGCGACGGAAAAGGTCGAGTCCTGCGACGGAAAAGATCGAGTCCTGCGACGGAAAAGATCGAGTCCTGCGACGGAAAAGGTCGAGTCCTGCGACGGAAAAGGTCGAGTCCTGCGACGGAAAAGATCGAGTCCTGCGACGGAAAAGATCGAGTCCTGCGATGGAAAAAGGTCGAGTCCTGCGACGGAAAAGGTCGAGTCCTGCGACGGAAAAGATCGAGTCCCAGACGGAAAAGGTCGAGTCCTGCGACGGAAAAGGTCGAGTCCTGCGACGGAAAAGATCGAGTCCTGCGACGGAAAAGGTCGAGTCCTGCGACGGAAAAGATCGAGTCCTGCGACGGAAAAGGTCGAGTCCTGCGACGGAAAAGATCGAGTCCTGCGACGGAAAAGGTCGAGTCCTGCGACGGAAAAGATCGAGTCCTGCGACGGAAAAGATCGAGTCCTGCGACGGAAAAGGTCGAGTCCTGCGACGGAAAAGGTCGAGTCCTGCGACGGAAAAGATCGAGTCCTGCGACGGAAAAGGTCGAGTCCTGCGACGGAAAAGGTCGAGTCCTGCGACGGAAAAGATCGAGTCCTGCGACGGAAAAGGTCGAGTCCTGCGACGGAAAAGATCGAGTCCTGCGACGGAAAAGGTCGAGTCCTGCGACGGAAAAGATCGAGTCCTGCGACGGAAAAGGTCGAGTCCTGCGACGGAAAAGATCGAGTCCTGCGACGGAAAAGATCGAGTCCTGCGACGGAAAAGGTCGAGTCCTGCGACGGAAAAGATCGAGTCCTGCTACGAAAGGTCGAGTCCTGCGACGGAAAAGATCGAGTCCTGCAACGGAAAAGATCGAGTCCTGCGACGGAAAAGATCGAGTCCTGCGACGGAAAAGATCGAGTCCTGCGACGGAAAAGGTCGAGTCCTGCGACGGAAAAGATCGAGTCCTGCGACGGAAAAGGTCGAGTCCTGCGGATGAAAAGGTCGAGTCCTGCGACGGAAAAGATCGAGTCCTGCGACGGAAAAGATCGAGTCCTGCGACGGAAAAGATCGAGTCCTGCGACGGAAAAGGTCGAGTCCTGCGACGGAAAAGGTCGAGTCCTGCGACGGAAAAGGTCGAGTCCTGGGTGACGGAAAAGGTCGAGTCCTGCGACGGAAAAGATCGAGTCCTGCGACGGAAAAGGTCGAGTCCTGCGACGGGAAAAGACCGAGTCCTGCGACGGAAAAGGTCGAGTCCTGC
>BOPN01001407.1:247098-249598 GCA_017312705.2 Penaeus japonicus
TAATAATGATGATGATAACACCACCACCACCAGTGACAACAATCACGATGTTAATGACATTAGTTTAAAAAAAAAGTTGTCAAAAATATACCAAATTCCCCACTTTCAAATCCCACTTATCAAACCTCCGAGCTGAGAAAAGTGTCAGAAATGAAACCAAACAACTCAAAAAAAAAAAATCCAACATTACGTAAACAAGTTGCCAACGATTGAAAAATAGAAACAACAGACAGAAAACGTCCGAGTGAAAGAGAGGAAATCGTCAGAAGGACGATTCGAGGGGGAGAGAGCACAGTCTGGGCCACACTCAATGGCATGAGCCTCTTAACTCTCTCCCTGATTAAAGGCGGGGAACTTGGATGAGCAACTGGGGCTTCGACTACTGCCACTGGTACTTCTACTGCTCTGCTGCTACTGTTGCTGTTGCTGCTCCTGTTGATGCTTCTGCTGCTGTTGTTGTTGCTGTTGCTGTTGTTGTTGTTGCTGTTGCTGTTGGTGCTTCTGCTACTGATGCTGTTGCTGCTGTTGGTGTTGCTACTTATGTTGCTGCTGCTGGTGCTGCTGCTACTGCTGCTACTTCTACTGCTCTGCTGCTGCTGTTGCTGTTGTTGTTGTTGCTGCTGTTGCTACTGCTCTGCTGCTACTGTTGCTGTTGTTGCTGTTGCTGCTCCTGTTGCTGTTGCTACTGCTACTTCTACTGCTACTGCCTCTATTACTTCTACCGCTGTTGCTGTTGCTGTTGTTGCAACTGGTTCTGCTATTTCTACTGATGCTGTTGCTGCTGCTGTCAGTACTACCACTACTACTTCTAATACTACTACTACTACTGCTGCTACTCATATTTCTGCTAGTTGTAAAGAAAGTGAATTTAATGTTGAAAGAGAGAGAGAAAGAGAGAGGAGAGAGAGAGAGAAATCGAGAGAAAGAGAGAGAGAATTTTCATAAGCGCAATTTTCAGCAAGTAAGAAAAAAAAAATCCAAAAGGCACATACAGGCTGTGATTACCGTAAAAAAAATACTGGAATGAAAAAAGTTCAAGATCTCTCGAGTCGATGACAGCTGCAATATATACAAAAAGTCGGGATGGAAACGGATGTCGAGTCTTCATTAATAGACGAGGACCTCAAGCAAGGAGAGCACTTTTTTCAAATATGCAAAACTAAGCTAATATTTACATATCTATTCATGATGTATTGATATGTTATTGTTGAATATGTGTTTGAATGAAGGAGAATAAGCCAAAGGGTAGCTATATGTGTTTAGGGTTCTTTTGAATAACTTGTATGGATTGTCATTTTATAATTAATAATTTCATAATTTCATAATTAAATAGAATAATACGTTGGAGTTCCTTTCAGACGATCGTGCGATTTAGCTTCCGTTGGTGGATCTGAAGGAGTGAAAACCCACCAAAAAGCGCTCATTAAACCATGTAATATTTATGGAAATTAGAAAAGGGACTGATTGACAGCAGCTTTTTTTTTTTTTTTTTTTTTTTTTTTTTTTTTTTTTTTTTTTGAGTGTGGGGGGTGTAGAGGAGGTGAGTTTTTAGCATTGAGGTCAAAAAGGAACTTTTGCTTTGTGGGAATATCGCTTCAATTGCGTCCTTATAGCCTTAAAGAGGGAAGTGCAGCCTTTGTGTATGACGAACGTCTTGATTTTTTTTTTTTTATGTATATATACATGTGTATATGTATGCATATGTATATATATATATATATATATATATATATATATATATATATATATATATATATGTATACATATAAACACACACACACACACACACACACACACACACATATATATATATATATATATATATATATATATATATATATATATATATATATATATATATATATATATGTATATATACATATATATATATATATATATATATATATATATATATATATATATGTGTGTGTGTGTGTGTGTGTGTGTATATATGAAATGTAATGTGTGTGTGTGTATATATATATATATATATATATATATATATATACATATATATATATATATACAACATATATATCATTGGGTATTTCAACCGTACACAACGCAAGGCGGTCCGATTTTAAACGTTAATCACGTTAAGAAGAAGACCTCATTCTTCAGAGCAACCAAAGGTGACAGCCAAGTTATGGGGTGCTTAAGGAAGAGAGGAAGAGAGCGAAGTAGGTTTGGGGAAAATTAACCTTAACCAGATTACCTGTACTCCGCCGGAAGCTCCTACCCAGGTCTGAACTCAAGGAAGAGGGAGGAAAATCTAAGAGGGTGTTTTTGCTTACGGAGAAAGGGGGGGGGAGGGGGGGGTGAAAGGGTGACACTTACGAAGAAAGGTTAGGGGGGAGGGAAGGGTGACAGACAGGACGGAACTGCGGGACACATCGCTGGTAATCGCGAAGGACGAGAAAGTCGACATATCAGTAAAGATTAGGGACGAGCGCGAGATAAGAGAAGGGACTGAAATGATACGAGCAAAAAAAAAAAAAAA
>BOPN01001407.1:254598-257098 GCA_017312705.2 Penaeus japonicus
CCTGTCTCCCTCGTCGCTGTTTCTTGTCAGTTAAATGGTTCTTCTTCTTCTTCTTCTTCTTTTTCTTCTTCTATGTCTGTATTTTTCTCTCTTGTTTGATTTACTGATTTGTGTTTGTTTTTCTTTTTCTTTTCCTCTCGATGTCTTCGATTTGTGGAAGCGTCATTAAAATGTGTTTTTATTAATGGTTTGAAGATGATATCTATGGCTTTATTTTTTAAGCTGGTATTTAGTATTCTGGGATGATATAGCAGAATTATTGGTGCAATTTTGCATAAACATATATTGCATACATATATACAGAGTATGCGCCTGTACACACACAAATACACAAACACACACACACACACACACACACACACACACACATACACACACAAACACATGTACACACACACACACACACATACACGTACACAATGCTTGCTGCAATCTACACTGCTTTTAACTAGCTAACAAGCAGGGAAACCTTTACCCAGATGTGTTCTTCTTACCATTCAGAAATTGCCCTGCAGAGTCTGTTGCCCCCATTCAATAGGAGATTCACTGAATGATCTGAATTGTTGATTTATGCATATTGCAGGCCGTTTTCGATTGTGCCTTGAAGTCAACGAGTGCTTGCGACTGCATTTTCATAAGAATAACTTAATGGGTATCACTAGTCGTTTTTTCTTTCGTTTCTTTTTGTAGATACTGATATTTATGAAGTTCTATACATCACGCTGTTTGTTCAAGAAGAAATTAATTCACTATGTAAATGTTGGAAAGAGAGAGAAAAAGAGTGAGAGAGGAGATAGTGAGAGAGAGAGAGAGAGAGAGAGAGAGAGAGAGAGAGAGAGAGAGAGAGAGAGGGAGGGAGGGAGAGAGAGAGAGAGAGAGAAAGGGAGAGAAAGCGAGAGATGACAGCATATACATTATATATACATGCATACATAAATGTATATATGTATATATATATATATATATATATATATATATATATATATATATATATATATATATATATATATATATATATACATATATATATATATATATATATATATATATATATATATATATATATATATATATATATATATATATATATATATATATATATATATATATATATATATATATATATATATATATACATATATGTGTGTGTGTGATCCTTTTCCTGGACAGCCTAGTGGGGAGCCCGAATTAGTATGAACTGCCATTAAAGAAGTCACTCAGTAGTCTACGTAGGTTTGGTGAACCAAGTCTGGCCATTATTATTTGGAAATGATAATGATGATGAAGATAAGGATAGTCAAAGTACTGGTGATGATGATAATAATGATAATGAAAATATTGATAACAAACCTCCTATATAAATATTTGGTTCATTGTTTTTTTCTTCTTTTTTAGAATGTGTTTTAGATACTACAGATACTTTCATTATTTTGTTCTAATTTTCGTTCAGTTTGATAATCAAAGTTACCTTGCAAATCAACATAGAAAATAAGGTACAGAATAACAGATGATAAATAATGAGCATTGACGTCAAAAAACAATGGGGATTGATTTGATCTATTCCACTGCTGTTGTATCTTTTTTCTATTTTTCTTTCTTTATGTAGATTTTTTTATTAATTTTTGTATATTTATCCACGGATTGTATCCATCCTTTCATATTGCCCTTTCGCCACATCTTCACTTTTTGCATTCTTAATGAGCAGGACATCGGATCTTATCAAGAATGTAAAAAAATAAAAATAAAAAAATAAATAAAAATAAAAAAAAACATAATTATCAATCTAGCCTTCCGTGATAAAGGTACACTTATCAACTAATCTGTCCATTAAACCACAGTGCAACGCATTTCCCTTTTTGCGATCTTTTCACTCGCAGGGTTTGAGGTAAGCGGCTTTGCGGCCCTGGCACCGGTTGCTGTGTTTACCCAAAGGCCTTTCAAGTGAGATTAATATCGTGAGGAAAGGGGCAGTCTTATTGGTAGAGGCATTCATACTGATGTAAGATAAATGGGGTTACTTCTGAGAATTAAGAAAATAGGAATACATACATCCATGTACACGCACACTGACGCACGCGTATATACACGCAGGCACGCACACTCACGCATACAAACACACATTCATTTGTTTACACCCATGGACACGCAAACTGACGCACACGTACACACGTACACACACAAACACACACACACACACACACACACACACACACACACACACACACACACACATGCACACGCAAACTGACGTACACACACACGCGCGCGCGCACACACACAATATAACTATTATCATCATTATTATTATGATTTTTATCATAATCATTACAAATATTATCATATCAAATTTCTATATCTTTGTTGCTGGTGTTATTATCACCATCATTATTATCATTATCATTATCATTTTATCTGCATTGAAAATTGTTATTGTTTTGTAACTGTTGCTGTTGTGCTTATCATTTCTATCATAATGATGATAATGATTATTATAATCCTT
>BOPN01001407.1:272098-274598 GCA_017312705.2 Penaeus japonicus
TCTGCAGGATTTCGCTTCTGCCTTCTCTGCAGGATTTCCCTACTGCCTTCTCTGCAGGATTTCCCTACTGCCTTCTCTGCAGGATTTCCCTACTGCCTTCTCTGCAGGATTTCCCTACTGCCTTCTCTGCAGGATTTCGCTACTGCCTTCTCTGCAGGATTTCGCTACTGCCTTCTCTGCAGGATTTCGCTACTGCCTTCTCTGCAGGATTTCGCTATTGCCTTCTCTGCAGGATTTCGCTTCTGCCTTCTCTGCAGGATTTCGCTTCTGCCTTCTCTGCAGGATTTCGCTATTGCCTTCTCTGCAGGATTTCGCTATTGCCTTCTCTGCAGGATTTCGCTTCTGCCTTCTCTGCAGGATTTCGCTACTGCCTTCTCTGCAGGATTTCGCTTCTGCCTTCTCTGCAGGATTTCGCTACTGCCTTCTCTGCAGGATTTCGCTACTGCCTTCTCTGCAGGATTTCGCTTCTGCCTTCTCTGCAGGATTTCGCTACTGCCTTCTCTGCAGGATTTCGCTTCTGCCTTCTCTGCAGGATTTTGCTTCTGCCTTCTCTGCAGGATTTCCCTACTGCCGCCCTTTCACCCTTTCCTTTCGTTATTCATGGGTCATGTTTCTGGGCTGATATTATTACCCTGGATGTGCTTTCTCACTTTCTTCGGTGACTCACTCTCGCTGACTTATTTATTGTCTGTTGTCTGCCTCCCTGGTTTCGGAACTCGTACTATTTAATATTCTTCGTCTGCCATCCTGGATTCATACTTCCGAAATCCTCGTGTTACTTCGTTCTCTCACTCACTAACCTCACCCTAACCCTGGATTCTTAATCTGAACTCATACTCAACTCATTAATTTCTTTCATCTGCCCTCCTGGATTCATACTTCCGGACTCCTCGTGTTACTTCATTCTCACACTCACTAACCTCACCCTGACCTTGAACTCATACTAATTAATCTTCTTCGTCTGCCCTCCTGGATTCATACTCCCTAGTTCCTCATGTTACCCAAACTTCCTTCTCTCACTCACTAGCCTCATCACCCTAACCCTGAATTCTTACCTTTATCTCTCAACCCTAACCTCGTGTCCCTTAACTCACACTCATACTCTTGTCCAGCTTTCACTCTCTTACTTTCGAGTTTCAGCCATATCCTGAAATCTTTATGTTACCTGTCGCCCTGGCGCCTGAAATCTCACTGGTCGCTTGAATTCTGAACACGTCCTCGCACTCTGCATTTGCTCTATCATTCTGCAAGGACAACTGAGTCACCCTTCGATCACTCTATAACACGTGATGTTCCCCTTCCCCTCCCCCCACCCCCACCCCCCCTAATCTCATTATCATCCCTCAAGATTCAATCCTCATTCTACAGATGTCCTTGCAAGATAAGATACATTAACTGGATAAATGAGATGAAGGGGGAAGAAGAGGAAGAAGAAGAAGAAGGGGAAGGAGAATATAGAAAATGATGGAAAGTGTAAAAAAAAAGAAAAAAAAAAGAGAGAGAGAAAGAGAGGAAGGGAGGGAGAAAGAGAAAAATCAAAAGGAAGAAAAGGAGAAAAAAAGGAGGGAATAAAATGAGAGATTAAAAAATAGAGGAAGAAGAAAGACGGAAAGGGGAAAAGAGGAAAAAAGAATAAGATGACGGAAAGCAAAAGGGGACATAACGTTAAATGAAAGAGCATAAGAAAAGGCAAAAAAGGTGATGTCGAAGATGAAACGTAATAACTGATGATAATGACAAAGAAAAAAAACAATAACATTTAAAACCATAATGATAACAATGGCGATAATGAAGATAATGAAATGCTAATAGCAGTGATAATAACAATGATAAAAAGAACCATAATCACGATCATAATTATTAAAATGATAAAGATAATGGTGGTTATATTGATAGGATACTAATGATAATGATAATCCTTAATAATGATAATAATGAGGATAATGGTAATGATCATAATGATGATAGTAATGCTAATAATAATAATGACAATGATAATAGTAATAATAACAATAATAATAATAGCAATAATAACAATTCTCAATAATACTATTGATAATGATAGCAATGAGGAGGAGGATAACGATAATGACAATGATAATGATGATAACAATAATGATGATTGTTATCACACGAGTTATAGAAAAACTAACGATAATAACAACACTGATAGTGATTGCAATAACACCAGCAGCAACAATTTACATTGATAACAATGATAATAACATCAACATCAATAACCCTAATTCTTGCAGGATATTGCCTGGATATTACTGATTTTTTTTTTTTTTTTTTTTTTTTATCTTTAAAAATCATAATTAAAATTAATATCATATTTATAAACATCACAAAAGATACCAACGCCAAAAGGTAAGTGACCCACCAAAAAAATAAAATAAAATATAAAAATAATAATAAAAAAGGGGAAAATCATACGTAAAAAGGGGGGAAATAAAAGAAAAACGGGAAAATATACGAAAAACATTACAAAATTAATAAA
>BOPN01001407.1:284598-289598 GCA_017312705.2 Penaeus japonicus
ATAAAGATCCATCTGGATTCCATCTTGAAACTGTCGTCTCATTTCCAATAAATCTTTTTTTGTATAGTGGGTTTTTCTGCCATAGACATACTGTAATTATGATGAATTGTCTATTAGAGTAATAAAAGCTTTATATACAGTAATATCTCTTAATAACTCCTCAGTCTGTCCCTCATCCAAGACTACGATCTTTGCTGTGAGACACTTATAAACTGACACAATACAGGTGAGCAATTTGAGTAGAAAGAATCCACACTTATATACAATGTAATGTGTAGTAATAGTAGTAGTACTACTACTACTATTACTACTACACTAGAATTAATAGGAAGTTACTGTCTGAGACTTATTCAATGCCGATACAGAGCATCCTTTATACTGTATTCTTCGGCACCTTTCAAAATACTTAAATACTTTATTGCTGGTTACGTCTGATGGTTTGGTTAATTTAGTAAGCAATGACAAAAGGTAAAAAAGAAAAATCTAGAAAAATATATCGTGGGCGAAGTTGCTTAGTTTTATCATATAGTGTAACCTTTGTGTGATAGCCCGTGGTTCAGACTGGTGAAGGGGTGAGGAAAAATAGAGAGGAAAGGATATAACAAGGAACAGGTGAAGAGAAGGAGCTGTAGGTGGCAATGCGACAGTGCCACACATGCGGGATTCCTTCCTGTGCAAGGGACGGAACTTCTGCAAAAGGCATAAGTACTAAGAAGAAATTATAAATTGTGCCAGTGAACAAGGCAAATAATATTATAAATATATACAAACATTTGTACATCTACATATATCTGTTTATCCATGGATGCATATATGTATGTATGTATTTATGTATATATGTATTTATGTATGTATGAATGTATGTGTGTGTGTGTTTGTGTACACGCATGTACACGCACACAGACACACTCATTAGTAAATAAAATCTAAACATCTGCACATTCATTTCAAGGCCTAAAACACAAAGGAAAAAGACAACACTGATTTTGTCAAGGAACTGTCCTTTTGATAACCAGATGGAGAAAGAGAGAGAGAGTGAGTGAGTGAAAGAGAGAGAGAGAGAGAGAGAGAGAGAGTTGGAGAGAGCGGGACAGAGATGGATAGGGAGGGAAAGAGGGTTGGAGAGAGAGAGAAACAAAAAACAGAGAGAAAGAGAGAGAGAAAAAAAGAAAAATAGAGGAAATCAAACAGCGAAAACGAGCAGAAGGGGAGAGAACGAAAGATATTTGGCGGGAAGTATAAGAGAAAGGATCAGCATGAAATACGGGGCTCGAAACCCGAAAGCAAATGGAATGTGGCAAAGTGAAGAACGGGAGAGAAAAGGATCCACGACCAAAGGGGATCGGGATGAAAAGCGACGAAGCGACGAAGAAGGAGAATCCGATACCGCGCAGAAAATAAGAATTGATGGAATAGGCAAACGGAAAGGAGCCGGGTTTGAGCGTGTGTGTGTGTGTGTGTGTGCATGAGTGTCTGTGCACAACTGTGTGTGTGTGTGTGCGTGAGTGTATGCATGAGTATCTGTGCACAAGCGTGTGTGTGTACATGATTGTCTGTGTGTATATGAGCGAGTATGTGTGTATATGCATGAGTGTCTATATACAAATGTGTGTGTGTGCGAGCGCATGTCTGAGTGGCACTGGCTCCCTCGCCGCTCCTTCCCCGAGTGCCAGAGGCGACACAGAAGAGCCTTCGGCGAATCGGTTCCGAAGTCTCGAGGATTCCTGAGACGCCATCAAGAGCCGATCCGAAGAGGTCATCTCGCCGCGGACGTTGACCTCCGATATTGAGAAAGCATAAATCTGCTTTGCGGGATTCGCTTCTGAAGGCATCAAACGACGTGTGCTTGCGTTTTTCTTTTTTCTTTTTTTCTTTTTCTTTTTTTCCGCGCAGATGTGTGAGTGGCATGATTCCGTTTACCCCTCTCTCTCTCTTTCTTTATTTCTTTCCATCTTTCTTTCTTTCTCTATCTCTCTCTCTCCCTCTCTCTCTCTGTCTTTCTCTCTCTCTCTCTCTCTTTCTCCCTCTCTCTGTCTCTTCACTGCAATCAACAAATGCGTGATTTTGATAATGTTAAAGTCAGTGAGGCAAAATGTAATATGAATTGACGTTTTAAGTGAACTGTACTCTAATGAATTAGACATGTTTACTATATTGAACACGTGTTGCAAAGTGCAACGTTATTCATGCAACGACTTACGAAATAGATACTATATTGTCATTGTTGTTATCATTATTATTAACATTAGTCATGATTGTTATTGTCATTATTATCGTTATTATTATTATCATTATTATTAACATTATCCGCTGTTTTTGTTATCTCTATTGTTGTTATCATAATTATCATTATCATTGTATTATCCTTTTATTATTATCATTATTATTATTTTTTTTTATCCTTATTATTATTATCAATATTTTTATCCTCATTATTACTACAATCATAATCATTATTATAATAATAATGATCATAATCATTCTCATCATTTATTACCCCAATTATCATTATTACTATAGCTATCATTCCGCTTGCCCCCCCCTCCCCCACTTTTTATTACCTCTCCTCTTTAGTTCAATTTCGTTTCGTAAAGTTTTTTTTCAACTTTGCAATTTCCTTTCCCTCAATTCCAATCTTCCAGTCTTGTTCCTTGTCCTATTTTATCGCAGACTTCTTTCTGTTTTCATTCTTCGTTTCAATTCTCTCGTTCTTATTTATCTCATTCGCTCTCTTCCGTTTCTTTGTATTTGATTTTTTTTTTTTTTCATCATTTATTTTTTTTTTTTTCATCGTCACTGTACTTTCGTTAGTTAAAGATTCTCAATCATACTTCGTTAGTTTTATTATTACTATCATTATAATTTTCCATAACCTAATTGATAGCAGGCGTTCTTATATTAATATTAATTGAAGAAAAACATTATCCTAGTTATAAATGCAATGGTTGGTTATCTTTTGTCATGTAAATCATGATCACTTTTAGTGTTTCAATCAATATGAATAATTTTCTTGGAACGACAACAACAAAAAGTGTGACATAAGTAGAATGATTATAAAAGTAATTATTCACAAGCCCTTGGGGAATACATGCTGACACCCCCCCCCCCCCACTCCCCCGCCAAATTCTCTGTCCCCTTCTCCACTCCTTGTCCCCTTCCCCACTCCCTGTCCCCTTCCCCACTCCCTGTACCCTTCCCCACTCCCTGTCCCCCTCCCCACTCCCTGTCCCCTTCCCCACTCCCTGTCCCCATCCCCACTCCCTGTCCCCTTCCCCACTCCCCGTCCCCATCCCCACTCCCTCCCATCCCCTTCCCCACCCCCTTCCCCCACCCACATTCCTTCCCATCCCCATCCCCACCCCCTGCCCCCCCATCCCCACTCCCTGTCACCCTCCACACCTCCTTCCCCCACCCACATCCCTTTCCCATCTCCACCCCCACTCCCTGCCCCCCAACCCCCTCCCCCACCCCCATCCCCACTCCCTCCCATCCGCACCTCTCGCCCCAAACCGACAGTGAAATCGTATCTGCCCGACTGACACACCACTGATTGAAACGCCGCTTTCATACTACAGTATAACAGCGGCGAGTGTGTGGGGGGGGGGGGTGAAGTTGCTGTTCCCTCGTGCAGGAAGGGTTAGAGGCTGTTATAATGGCGGTCGTTCCCCCCCATGAAGCTGCCTGCTCGGAATGTCGAGCTGGACTTGGCTATGCGTTTAGTGTTTCCTCCCGTGAGGTCGGTTAGCAAGTGGAGGGCGTGTTTTCGAGTTCTTTCGATCTTAGAAGAGGATACGTTGGTTGTCTTTTTTTTCTTCTTCTTCTTCTTTTCTTTTGGCGCTCTTTTGAACTTATTGACAAAAAGTGATCCTAACAAAATGGAAGAATGTTAATGCCGGGGATTCAAACGACAGAAGAGAAGAATATTGGGAACAACAACAATATATTTATACCATTACAACTACCGCTACTAACACATTTATTACAACTACAACTTCTACTACGATAACTACTACTATTAGTGTTATTATGAGAACTATACAACTACTACTGTATAAAAAAAATTGTGACATTAAGCAAACTGACGGAAGTTACTAGTAATTACGATAATAACGATAATAATAGTCATCATTTCAATACCATCTCTACAGATACTCCTGGTATTTCCAACATTCTACTTGCACTATTGTTACTACTGACTAACCATGATGTTACGCAATAAGGACTATGTGGATGATGACGATCATCATAATCATCATAATCATCATAACAATGACAATACCGAGGACAAAAACAACAGCAAATAATAATAACAATGACATTGATAGTAAACAAATCCTAACAATAGAACAGGCACGCCCCCTACAATTAATTCCAAAACGAATACAATAACAGCGACAGCACGACCGATAACACCGACGACAAAGGCGTTCCGACGACCGCCACAAAGGCCACAGAGGAAGCCGTTTCCCGGAAAAGCAAACCGACGGCGCCCAGGGATGTTTTCTTAAGGGAGACTTTAAGGTCCTTTAGCTCAGTCCCTCGAGACGCCACCGCCACCGACCGTCGCTGCCGCTGCCTCTGCCTCTGCCTTTCGACTCAGCATTTTTACAGCTATTGGAAATTCTAGGGTTCTTCGCGGACGTGTTGACTCGCCTCCTGAAGGGGGTCAACTGAGCAAGGAGGAGGCCCCCCCCCCCCGGGATGACGTGGCCTGAGGGGAATATAACATCAAATTCTTCTGATGGTGGCCTGGAAGAGGGACTGGAGTGGGAGGGAGGGATAGAAAGGATGGAGGGAAGGAGGAAGAGGGGGAGAGGGAGGGAGAAGGAGAGCAGATTCTTGGAGAGAGACTGGGGTGGGGGGGGAGGGATAGAGGGAGGGATGGAGGGAAAGGTAAAGGGAGAGAGAGAGGGAGGGAGAAGAGGAGTTGATTCTGTCCTGGAGGAGGGACTGGAGCGGGAGGGAGGGAGGGAGAAGAGGAGCAGATACTTCTGACGGTG
>BOPN01001407.1:297098-299598 GCA_017312705.2 Penaeus japonicus
ACAGTCGATGCTACGAAGGGGAGAAATTTCGAGCGGTTTCTACAGTTACGCCTGCCTTGTATTATCTTCAAATTTGAATAGATTAACGCATTTGCAAGAAAATGTTTTACGAGCTATTCAATCCATAGTTTCTACAAAAGTCAAATGCAGACCTTTGGTTTAGATACGATCAAAAATACAGAAAGATATATATATATATATATATATATATATATATATATTTTTTTTTTTTTTTTTTTTTTTTTTTTTTTTTTTTTTTTTTTTTTTTTTTTTTTCTTTTCTTTTCTTTTCTTTTTTAAGGAGAATATAACGAGTTATAACAGAACAAGTCCAAGCATTTCCAGCTTTTCAAATGATCATCACTATGATAATAAATTACAAAAAATACTGACTCTCATATGCTCCATTGTTTATAAAGGGATAGTACAGGGTTCCTGGCCATGGTCTGCCGCTAGTTCCTTCCCCAGGGCCAGCTGCCACTTGCCACCTGGCCATGGTCTGCCGCTGGTTCATTCCCCAGGGCCAGCTGCCACTTGCCACCTGGCCATGGTCTGCTGTTAGTTCATTCCCCAGGGCCAGCTGCCACTTGCCACCTGGCCATGGTCTGCTGTTAGTTCATTCCCCAGGGCCAGCTGCCACTTGCCACCTGGCCATGGTCTGCTGTTAGTTCATTCCCCAGGGCCAGCTGCCACTTGCCACCTGGCCATGGTCTGCTGTTAGTTCATTCCCCAGGGCCAGCTGCCACTTGCCACCTGGCCATGGTCTGCTGTTAGTTCATTCCCCAGGGCCAGCTGCCACTTGCCACCTGGCCATGGTCTGCTGTTAGTTCATTCCCCAGGGCCAGCTGCCACTTGCCACCTGGCCATGGTCTGCTGTTAGTTCATTCCCCAGGGCCAGCTGCCACTTGCCACCTGGCCATGGTCTGCTGTTAGTTCATTCCCCAGGGCCAGCTGCCACTTGCCACCTGGCCATGGTCTGCTGTTAGTTCATTCCCCAGGGCCAGCTGCCACTTGCCACCTGGCCATGGTCTGCTGTTAGTTCATTCCCCAGGGCCAGCTGCCACTTGCCACCTGGCCATGGTCTGCTGTTAGTTCATTCCCCAGGGCCAGCTGCCACTTGCCACCTGGCCATGGTCTGCTGTTAGTTCATTCCCCAGGGCCAGCTGCCACTTGCCACCTGGCCATGGTCTGCTGTTAGTTCATTCCCCAGGGCCAGCTGCCACTTGCCACCTGGCCATGGTCTGCTGTTAGTTCATTCCCCAGGGCCAGCTGCCACTTGCCACCTGGCCATGGTCTGCTGTTAGTTCATTCCCCAGGGCCAGCTGCCACTTGCCACCTGGCCATGGTCTGCTGTTAGTTCATTCCCCAGGGCCAGCTGCCACTTGCCACCTGGCCATGGTCTGCTGTTAGTTCATTCCCCAGGGCCAGCTGCCACTTGCCACCTGGCCATGGTCTGCTGTTAGTTCATTCCCCAGGGCCAGCTGCCACTTGCCACCTGGCCATGGTCTGCTGTTAGTTCATTCCCCAGGGCCAGCTGCCACTTGCCACCTGGCCATGGTCTGCTGTTAGTTCATTCCCCAGGGCCAGCTGCCACTTGCCACCTGGCCATGGTCTGCTGTTAGTTCATTCCCCAGGGCCAGCTGCCACTTGCCACCTGGCCATGGTCTGCTGTTAGTTCATTCCCCAGGGCCAGCTGCCACTTGCCACCTGGCCATGGTCTGCTGTTAGTTCATTCCCCAGGGCCAGCTGCTACTTGCCACCTGGCCATGGTCTGCTGTTAGTTCATTCCCCAGGGCCAGCTGCCACTTGCCACCTGGCCATGGTCTGCCGCTAGTTCCTTCCCCAGGGCCAGCTGCCACGTGCCACCTGGCCATGGTCTGCCGCTAGTTCCTTCCCCAGGGCCAGCTGCCACTTGCCACCTGGCCATGGTCTGCCGCTAGTCCTTTCCCCAGGGCCAGTTGCCACTTGACACCCGAAGCACCAAGTTAATTCTGTGCTGCCGCTTCGAGGAATCACCAGATGATCTAGAAAACAAAAGCTATCTATGGTGTTCACGAAGAATCTTCGTAGAATGAGGAATAAATATGTAATTATTTTACGGGTTCTTCCCGTAAATTGTAAATGATATATAGTTAAGATGAAACACTGTGCGCATCAAAAAAAAAAAAAAAAAAATCTGAAAAAATCTGAAAAAAATATTCTCTACGTAAATAGTTTTTTCTTTGTATGTTATTGTCACCTTCCCGAGATATTCCCCCTAAACTATAAAAAAATAACAAGCATGACGCAAGTAGTGTATACTACAATACCCTCTCTTTATTTGCAACAGCCTCTCTTAACAATATCACTTTGAATCATGCAAAGTATATAAATTTCCCCAGTAATAACTGTAAAACGAACATGAAAAAGAGGTGATGAGGTCATTCTTTCAAAAAAAAATGACCCTTATGAAAGAGACATAACGAGTGCCCAACAAACACACTTTTTTACAATGAAAATAC
>BOPN01001408.1:0-2500 GCA_017312705.2 Penaeus japonicus
TATATATATAGCTTTGTTTTGTTTTGTTTTGTTTTTTGGTTGTTTTCCTATAATCTACTTTTTTTTCCCATTATTCTTGGTCCAGAGAATATGTTTGTTGTTTTTGTTATTGTTGTTGTTGTTATTGTTATTTTTCACAGGATTCGATTGTTGTGGATGAATATAATAGTTGATGGGTTGATGGGTAGATAGACATAGTAGATTGACTGGATGGATAGATGATAGAATGAAGAGTTGATGAAAGGGTAGATAGTTCGATCGATGGATAAGTGGAAGGCGGGATAGATAGGTGGATAGATAGGTGGATTGATAGATGGATAGACAGATTGATTGATTGAATGAATAGATAGATTGACTTACAGACAGATCGACTGGTTAGCGAACGGGCAGACAGGTAGACCAATAGATTAGAAGATAGATAGATAAACATAAAAAAAATTTGGTTGATTGATAGATAGATAGATAGATAGATAGAAGACAGACAGACAAATAGGCAAGATGAGTTTATGGATAGATGGATAGGTCGAATCCTTCTATCCCTAACCTCACCCTAACCCCTATCCCCACTTTACAAGCGTGCATGCGTGTGTCCGTGTATGCGTGCGTGTGTCCGTGTGTGCGTGCGTGTGTGCGTGCGTGTGTCCGTGTGTGCGTGCATGCATGTGTCCGTGCGTACGCGCATGTGTGCGTGCGTGCGTGCGTCCGCGTGTGTGTGTGTGCGTGCATGTGTCCGTGTGTGCGTGCATGCGTGCGTGTGTCCGTGTGTACGTGCGTGCGTGTGTGTGTGCGTGCGTGTGTCCGACGCTGTCCGTGTTGTGCGTGCATGCGTGCGTGCGTGTGTCCGTGTTCTCAACTTCGAAAAGGAACTTGACAGATAGATGACAGTTACGTGACCTTGCATATGACCCTTGTCAGTTGACAGAAAGGGTTAAACTTTCAAATCTTCCTTTTATCTTTAAGATATATGACTCGTGAAAGACTATAAAACGGTGGAAATTCTGTTTACGAATATGGATATCTATTTGACGAAAGATAATATTCATGAAAAGAGGAAAAAGATAATGATGTTTTCTCTGTTCATGAACAAAGGAAAAGGAAAATATGTTCACTTTATTAATGAAAAAAAAAACAGTGTTGTTCTCTCTCTTAATGAAAAAGAAAAAAAAATGTTTTCCCTATTTAAATGCTCGACACATATTTTTTTATCCTTTTCTTTTTCTTTTTTTTGAGTCTAGAAAATCATTAGGATTGGAACTTGTTCCTAATCTCTTTTGAAAGTTATGCATTTAGAGTTCGGAAGCTGTTATTGTTCTATTGGCTGTCAATGTGCTACTGTTAATGTGGCCAGGATCTGTTTTTGTTTTTGTTGTTGTTGTTGTTTTCGTTGTTGTTGTTGTTGTTGTCTGAGATATTTACAGGTTAATGCCTTTTAATTGCTTACCTTTAGTATCCATTATGTAGAATTTTTGGTTTGGTTCTGAAGTTGAAGACACTGAAAAAAATACAGTATCAATGTTTTTCCTTTTTTTTCGTGAAAATGTGACCACCAGACAGACAGGCAGAGAGACAGAGAAGGGGGGGAGAGAGGGAGAGAGACAGAGAAGGAGGGAAGAGAGGGAGAGGGAGAGAGAGATGGGGGGGGAGGGGGAGACAAGGCAGACAGACAGACAGGCGGAGAAATGAATCTGAATGTACAGTAACTTTCATTCCATGTATTTTTGTGTTCTCTCTTTTCTACTTCTCTCGCTCGCCAAAGCTTTTCCTCTCTCTCTCTTCTTCTTTCTCTCTCTTCTCTCTTTCTCTCTCTCTCTCTCTGCAATAGAAATGACAAAATGATAACAAAAATCATAATAGTAAGAATGATGATAATGATAATAACAATAACGATGATAATAAAGAGTGTAATAACAAAAAAGATGATGAAGAAGATAATGATAATAACAACACCAATAATGAGAGTAACAATGACATTGATAATAACAACAGTAATAATAATAACAATCACGATAATAACAATAATAATAATATTAATATTCATATCAACAAAACAAAACAAAATGAAACAATATGTACTCAGGAGAACATCATTCTCTTTGTCCGTACAATAGAACACGTGAACACAAAATGCTGTTCATCATCATCTCAATAGAGTATGGTGAGTGTGATGGATTAGTCTGTTGTGTGAAGAGAGTAATGGTTTTCATAACAATATGTTGGGCAGAAATGTGTGTGTATGGATTGTGTGTGGGGGGGGTTGGGGGTGGAGGGGTGTATGTGTGTGTGTGTTTGGATTGAGAGAGAGAGAGAGAGAAAGAGAGGGGGGGGGAGAGCGAGACAGAGAAACAGAGAGAGAGAGAGAGAGAGAGAGAGAGAGAGAGAGAGAGAGAGAGAGAGAGAGAGAGACAGACAGACAAACAGAGAGAGAGAGAGAGAGAGAGAGAGAGAGAGAGAGAGAGAGAGAGAGAGAGAGAGAGGGGGAGGGAGATTGGGAGAGAGAGAG
>BOPN01001408.1:5000-10000 GCA_017312705.2 Penaeus japonicus
GTTAATATTGACTTTATTTATTTGTTTTTTCTATTTTTGTTTAACAGTGTTTAATAATTTATTGATAACTTTATTTTTGTTAATATTTTGTTGTTTGTCATTATCGTTGGTATCAATATTATCTTACCACATTGTACCATTAATAAATATCACTATTTATTATTATCATTATACATTGTCATCTGTTATTATCACTATTACTACCGTCATTATGATTTTCTTAACATCATTATTGTTTCTATCTGCTTGTGATTATTATTATCTTTATTATCTATTAATTATTATTATCATTGCCTAATCATTGTCTATTTAGAACTGACATTAATAATTTAATGGTACCACGACATTATTATTATCATTACAATATTTAACAATTGATCATTATCATTATCATTATAATGGGTTATTTTCATTTTCATTTTTATCATTATATTACTGTTATCTGCTATTATTGAGGCATCTGTATAATCTGCTTATCATTGCCAATCTGCTATCTATCCATATCTATTTTTATAATTTATCATTAGTAACAGAGAATGCAAAAAAAATACTGGCATTTATAATGCGATAAGTGCTTTTAGCATATTCATCGATCTTTTATTCATCCTCTGCTCCCGGATCTTTATTTCTGTCTTTTTTATCAATCATTTTTTCTCGTTATATTAGTTACTCGACCTATTTTTCCTTGTGTGAGTAGATAACTTCTTATATTTGATCTCATCGGGTTACTCATTTGTTGCGCTCTTTTTGCTCATCTATTTCCCCTCTTTTGTTCATATTTTTACTCATCTGCCAATCTTTAAAACACTGCTATATTATGTCCCATATATTTATCTCTTTATCTCTTATTATATCCCCTCGTTCTTCCCCCTTTCCCCATCCCTATCCCTTCCCCCCCCTATCGTCCACTCCAATCCTTATATCTGTTGCTTAGTCTACCGTCTTACCTAATACATCAGCTTTATATATCTTTCCATCTCCTATATTTATCTTGCCTCCATTCAATATCTCCATATTCCTCTTTTCCGTCTATGCCCCCCTCCCCTCACTCTTGTTTTCTCCCTGCTTCCCGGCTTCCGTATCATCAGCCTGTTCCAACACGCTTCTTCTCGTCTCCACCCTTCTCTTTCATCTGCTCTTCCTTCCTCCCTCCTCCCTCCTCCCTCCGCTCCTGCTCCATTCCCTTCCCTTCTCCCTCTCCCCCCTCCTCTCCCTCCTCCCTCCCCCTTCCCCTGCCTTCCTCCTTCCACCCTCCCCCTTCCTCCTCCTCTCTATCCTCGCCTCTTCTTCCCCAACTTCTTCCCCCCTCCCCTCCCTCCTCACTCCCTTCCCTGCACAACTTCTTCCCCTTCCCAAACATCCCTCCTATAACACTCCTCTTCCCCAACCTTTTCTTACTCCTCCCTCCACAACCTCTCTCCCTCACTGAAGCCTGCCCTCTATCCTTACCCTCCTTCCCACTCTCTCCCCTACCTCCCTCACCACCCCCTTACCCCGATCCCAAAATCCGATCCCTAATTATAGAATCTGAAAGCCTTCACCCCTCCTCCCTCCTCCTCCTGCCCCACTCCCCCTCCTTCCCTGCCCCCTCTGTCCTCCCTCCCATCCCCCCACCTCCCCGGACAAGATCTTTTTTATAAATGTAATAGTCATCTCAATTTTATCTGTGACAATAGTGGCCCAGGCTGAGACAAGTAACATTTGTCCCAGGTCGGTTTGGTGGCCTGGTGTCCCCCCCCCTCTCCCTGTCTCTCACTCTGGCCCTGTCTGTCTCCCTCTCCCTGTCCTCTCTTTCCTCTCCCCTCCTCACTCCCAGCTTCTCTCCTCACACCTCCTCCTCCTCAGTTAACCGCTCTCTGGTAATTCCCACCTCCTCCTACTCACCAACACACAACTTCTCACTCTTCCTCCTCCTCCTCCTCCTGCCTCCTCCTCCTCCTCGACTGCCTCCTCCTCAACTCTTCACTCTTTATTTCCTCCTCGCTCACCTCTTCCTGGCCTCACTCTCTACTTCTTTGCTCTACTCTCCTTCCTCCTCCCTCCTCGCCTCCCAAGCTTCAATCGTCCTCTCTTCACTGATCTCAACTCCTCCTCCTCCTCCTCCTCCTCCTCTTCCTCCTCCTCGCCTCCGCCTCTCTCCCCCTACCCCCATCCCCCTGTTTCCTTCCACCAGCTGTCGGCTTAGGGTAGGGATAGGGGTAGGAGACAGGGGGCAGAGTAGGGAGTAGGTGGGAGTGGGGGAGAAGAGCAGGGTGGGTAGGGGTAGGGAGTAAGGAGGTGGGGGAGAGAAGTGAGGTGGTGAGGGGTCTGGAAGGGAAGGGAGGTCAGGGGAGGGATAGTGAAAAGGGGTTAGAGAAGGAGAGGGGGTAGAGAGGGTGGTGAAGGAGGGGTCAAGGGAAAAGGGTGGGGTGTTGGGGAGGGGGAGAGGGGTGCTCGGGGCTAATGGGAGGGGGGGAGAGGGCTTTAAGTAGTAGTAGAGGGAGGGAGTAATAGAAGGGAGAGGGGAGAAGGAGATAGGAAATATCTAGGAAAAGAAAGGGACATGACAAGAGGGAAGATGGGGGTGGAAGGGCGGGGAGGAGGTGGCAGCTTGTCACGTGGATAGCAAGGGGGGGCAGGAGGGGAGGGGGAGGGAGGGAAAGTACGTTGGACAAGCTATATTTTCTCTCCTTCTTTTGTGCTTATTTTTTGTTTTTTCTTCTTCTTCTACTATTTTCTCTCTCTTTTTCTCTCCCCCTGTTTGTGTTTGTTCTCTCTTTCTTTCCTTCTCTTTCTTTTCTCTCTCCTCTCTGTCTCTCTCTTTCTTTCTCACTCCCTCTACTCTCTCTCTCTCTCTCTCTTTCCCTCTCTCTCTCTCTCTCTCTCTCTCTCTCTCTCTCTCTCTCTCTCTCTCTCTCTCTCTCTCTCTCTCTCTCTCTCTCTCTCTCTCTCTCTCTCTCTCTCTCTCTCTCTCTCTCTCTCTCTCTCTCTCTCTCTCTCTCTCTCTCTCTCTCTCTCTCTCTCTCTCTCTCTACCTCTCTCTCTCTCTCTCTCTCTCTCTCTCTCTCTCTCTCTCTCTCTCTCTCTCTCTCTCTCTCTCTCTCTCTCTCTCTCTCTCTCTCTCTCTCTCCTTTTATGCCTTAAACATATTCACATTCTCTCGGATGTGCATTTATTTATCATATTTTTGTCTTTGTTCTGAAAATATATCAATAATACCTCTTAACCTTTCTCTCATTCTTTCTCTCAATCTTTTTCTCATGTTCTGCTCTCATCCTCCTTTCTCTCTCTCTTTGTTTGCTTTATTTATTAAGCTCGATATAGATTGGACAGCAATTCTTCAAGATAAAATACAAAATCATTTCCTATCTATAAATGTGGCACATCTTCGCGGAGTCTGAGATCGTATATCATTTCTGAGCCATTTCCTTGTATGTATATGTGTGTGTGTGTATGTGTGTGTATGTATGTGTGTGTCTGTGTGTGTGTGGAAGGGGGAGAGAAATATATATACATATATTTTATATATATATATATATATATATATATATATATATATATATATATATATATATATATATATATATATATATATATATATATATATATATGCATATATATATATATATACATATATATATATATATATATATATATATATATATATATATATATATGAAGAAAAATTAGAAAACTGACAAGCATACACAAAAAAAAAAAAATAGTCGAATAATTAAAAAAAAAACACAAACAAACAGACACACCAACAACAACAACACCAACAACGATCTCAAGAAAAAACAAAACAAAACAAACAAAACAAAACCAGCCAAAAAGTTATAAATATGAATGAAGCGAAAGGTGCGAAGCTAATATCCACAAAATCGATAAGAGAGAGATAAATAGAAAGCAGAGACAGACAGACGTCAATCAGGCTGAATAACAACAGATGAGGAATATGTTCATTCATCTTTGACAGAGGGGGATGGGAGGGGAGGGGGGGGGAGTAAACAGCTTTCATGTTTTGTTTTTGTTTTAGTGTTGGTGTTGTTGAATTTTGTTGTTGTTGTTTTTGTTGTTTTTTTGTTTTTTTTTGTTGTTTTTGGTGTTTTTGTTGTTGTTGTTTTTGTTGTTTGTTGTTGTTTTTTGGTGTTGTTGTTATGTTAGTGTTATTTTTGTTGTTATTTTTATTATCGTTATTATTGTTGTTACTGTTAGTGTTTCCATTATTGTTATTTATTAATTTTTTAGTCTTTATTCTTAATTTATTATTATTCTATTATTTTTCAATCATCTTTTATTAATTTATCATTACTATTATCATTATCATTCTTCTTATTATTATCATTATTATTGTTGTTGTTATTATCGTTATCATTATTATCATCGTTGCTATATTATCATTACCACCAACTTTATTATTACTAATTCTACCATCATCATCATTAATAGTATTATTATTGTTATCACTACTATCATTATAAGTATCATTATCATCATCATTATCATTGTTATTTTTTATATCTTTCACATTATTGTTTTTTTCTTTTTTTTATTATCACCATTATCATCATTATTATCATTGTTATTGTTATTATTTTTATCATCATTATCATTAATGATTTTTACTATCATTATTATTAGTAATGTTATTATCACTATCATCATTATCATTATCATCATTATTGTTATTACCGTCATCATCTTAATAATTCTCCTCTCCTTCTCTCTTCTTATTCTCATTATTATTATTATTATCATTATTATTCTCCTTCTACTCCTCCTCCTGCTAATCCTGCTACTCCTCCTCCACCTACTTCTCTTTTTCCTTTTCCTCTTCTTCCTCCACCTTCTTCTCTTCCTCCTTCTCCTTCTTCGTCCTTCTTCCTCCTCCTTCCCCCCCCCCCTCTTCCACCCCATCAGTCTTCCTTCCCCCTTCTTCCTCTTCTTCCTCCACCTCTTCCTCCCCCTCCCCATGCTCCTCCTCCTCCCCCCCCCCCACACACATCCTCCTCTTTGTT
>BOPN01001408.1:20000-25000 GCA_017312705.2 Penaeus japonicus
TGTGTATTGATGGTACTGATGTTTTATAATCATAATTGACAAAGATACTATTCAGTTATGTAAATGAGCTATAATTCAATCAAAAACTGAATTATTAAGCTAAGAAAATAAATCAAAATATAATTACAATGAAGGTGATACAAATACGTATGATCTATAACTGCCTTATTTCCTTCAAGAACTCATAAAAATTCCCCTCTTTTTCCTCCCTTTCCCCTCTTTACACGCCTCTTTCCCCTTCCCTTTCCTCCTCTTCGCCCCCCCCCCCTCCCCGCCTTCTTTCTTCTCTTTCTCGCCTCCCCCCACCCCTTTCCTTTTCTCCTCCTCCCCCTTCCTCTCCCTTCCTCCTCTCCATTCCCCTTTTCCTTTCCTCATCCTTGCCACCCTCCCCCCTACTCCCCCCCCCTCATCCTTCTCTTTCCTTTTCTCCCTCCCCCCTCCCTTCTATTTCCCCCCTCTTTGCCCTCCTCCCCTCCTCCCTACACTCTTCCCCTCCTCATCCTTCCCCTCTCTCTATCTCTCCCTACCCCCCTCCCTTCTATTTCCCCCTCTTCGCCTTTATTCCCTCCTCCCTTCACCCTTCCCCTCACTTATCCTTCTCTCTCCCTCTTCTCTCCTCCCTCCCCCTTCTATTTCCCCCTCCTTCTCCCTCGCCCCCTATTCTCCGCCCCCTTCCCCTCATCCCTTCTCTTTCCTCTTCTCCTCCCCCCCTCCCTTCTATTTCCCCCTGCCGCCTCTCCTCCTACTGCCCTTCCCCTCGTCTTCCCCGTCTTCTCCCTCCCCCCCTCCTCCACCTCATCCTTCCCATCTCTCTATCTCTCCTATCCCCCTCCCTCCTCATCCTTCCCTCTCCTCCCTGCCCTCCACTCTCCTCTCTTCCCCTCTCTCATATCTCTCCCTCCCCCCTCCCCTCCATTACTCCTACGGGATTCCCCTCCAGTTGGCTGACGGCTCAGGAACACAATTCAAAATGGAAAATATTGAGAAGACAGACAAGTACCAGATTCCTCTTATGTTGCCAGACGAAATAACTTGTGATGATTGCATATTGCAGGTGAGGTATTTGTCGTTGCTTTTATTGCACTGGGTGTTGCTTGCTTTGCGTTTGATTATGTTTTGTTTTGTTTGTGTTTGTTTGGTTGTTTGTTTGTTTTGTTTTTTTGCGTGGGTGTTTGTTTACATGATTGTTTTGTATTTGTTTCTATTTGTTTTGTTTTATGTTGTTTTTTGTAGATACTTTGTTTTGTCTTTTAGGCTTTTCTGTTCTTTTATTTATTTAGTTGTATTTGTTTTGGTATATTTGTATTTTTATTTGTTTTGTGCTTGCGTGTTTTAGAGAATAGTTTATGTTGAGCGAGTTATTTGTTTTGGTTTCATTTGTATATTCATTTGTTTTGAGCTCGTGTGTTCTAGAGAGAAAAAAAAAATCTGAGCGAGTCTTTTTTCATCTTATCTGCGCGATTTTATTCTCATCTTGTATTTGTTTTATTTCACTTATATATTCCATTTCTTAAGCGATTATACATGACTTAATTTAGACAAATCCAAAACCCGGTTTCCTTTCTCTTTTCCCCTAAAAAAACAACTCTCGAAACTCTCGCATTAACTCATATAATACTCCACATTCTCTTTAAATCAACAATGCTAAACAGATTCAATAAACACATCCACAGTGGCGCGTTGTGAGAGAAGACTGCAAGACCGCCAGTGATTGCTCTCTAATGGACGACACGTTCTGCGCAGACATCAACATCCGGGAGGTCAAGTGAGTGAGTTCCCGGATGTGTTTCGTCTGGGTGGGGGTGGGGAGGGGGAGGGGGAGAGGGTGACTTATTATTATACTAATTATTATTATTTTACTTATTATGAGAAAGATTCGTTGATCCGTTGGTTCGTGTTTTGATTTTGTTAAAGTAGTAAGAGGGAATTGGTCAGGGGTGTTCTTAGCTTGGGGTCTATGGGTCTTTTAGTGGTTTATTATTGGGGTTTTAGAGTGTATGTAAGTCAGTTAAAACAAGATTGGCATTTGTATTCGCTATATTTTTTTGTATTAAGTAATGATAGTCTCATATTATATATATATATATATATATATATATATATATATATATATATATATATATATATGTGTGTGTGTGTGTGTGTGTGTGTGTGTGTGTGTGTGTGTGTGTGTGTGTGTGTGTGTGTGTGTGTGTGTACGGGTGTGTGTGTGTGTGTGCGTGTATGTGTGTGTGTGTGTGTGTATGTGTGTGTGACTGAATAGATACAAAAACAGATAACCGTAAGTAAAATTTAATTCACAGTACTTCCTAATCACAATGTATAAATAATTCACAATAAAATTGTTTATTCACAGAGAGAATGACAAGCGGTTTTTCCACCTGCTGCTGGGAGCGCTCTTTGGTAAACTGACATGATCGGAATTAACTGAAGATCTGACTGAATTGATTAAGATACTGACTGACTGGCGAAGGAACTAACTGGAGATCAAAGTGGAGACTGACTACAGATCTGACTAAGGTGACTTGGTTGACTGATTAACTGACAAACAGGAATTACATGATAATGATGATGATAAAGAAAAGAAAAAGAACAGAGACAGAAAGATAAGAATTGAAAAAAGAGACACAGATTGGAAAACATCACAGAAAGACAAAAGAGACAAATGAGAAATGGAATGCGCACAGCAGCCAGAAAGACAGACAGCCACAGTTACACACACAGACAGACAAAGACAAAAGGAAACATGCCCTGAAAACAGCCAGATCCAAAATTACTTACCAGAAGACAAAGAAATATTACGAAGAAAGAGGAAACTACATGATTACCAAAGGAACACCAAACACGATGTTGACAAAGTCATCAGTCAATACGTATTAAATAAAGAACTCATCTTCTCATTGTCTTTATGTTTAGAATGCCATAATTTTTGTAATTAAAAATTAAATTATTGAGGAAAAATAGAGATGAAAGATAGTCTTCTTACTATTATTAATGGACATGATTCTCTTTATTTTATTACTTCTTACCTTTCTTTTGTTCACTTTTAATTAATTTCTTCATGTTTCGTCCTATTTCTTATTACTCTTTCTTTTTATCAATAAGTCTATCTACCAAAGTCTTGTTCTGACAAATTGAGAGAAATTGGAATAAAAACAGAATTGCTGTCTTAGTCTTTTCTTACACCGTTAAACGAAAAGAGTTTGAAACCTAATGAAGAATACATACATATATGTGCATGTGTGTGTGTCTATATATATAGATACACCCACACACACATACACACTTATATATATATATATATATATATATATATATATATATATATATATATATATATATATGTGTGTGTGTGTGTGTGTGTGTGTGTGTGTGTGTGTGTGTGTGTGTGTGTGTGTGTGTGTGTGTGTGTGAAAATGAATTGAATACAAAAGAAGAAATATTTGACATATGAGCCTTATATTACACCGACGTCAAGAGGGAGATAAACATCTTGTAGATAGATGTACATAGATGAAGAAAAAAAAGAGAGAGAAAAAAAAATAAATGAAAACCCAGTAGACCTAAAGTCACAGAAAAAAAAATCATCATTTAATCTTCAAAGTCTGTTTGTCAAATCACTTCATTCTCGAAACATCTTCCAGAAAGCTAAAACGAATAATAGTCTTTTGGTTTTATAGGCTACGAACACCCTATTTTTTTTACGCGCTTTTCAAAAAATCTACGGAGAGACAACCCCAAAAAGGAACGTATCGGGTTAAGAAAACGCTAATGGTGATGATAAACTGTGAAAAAAACGGAATAAATATTAAGGATTTTACTTGTAATCCTAAAAAAAACATAACTACCATTATTTGAAATCCTCTCCAGTTATCGATAATATTCCTACTAGATCCTCATTTTTTTCATATCTAAGCTCCTACCAACAGCTTAGAAACGCAACACGTTCTTCATTTAGGATCTGTGTGACCTGATCTTAGCAACGCCGCCATTGGGACGCTTCCAGTAACATCAGGTCAACTTAGGTCAACTTGTCCCGTGGCTTGTCAAGGTTGAAATTCTCCTCATCGATAGCTGATGATATTAATTAAGCTCTTAATTAATTATTAATTAAGACCTTTATCTCGTTTCCAAAGGCCTTTGTTCCTTTTGGTCAGAATCTTGATGTGTTTTATTGAAAGTTTTATATCAGGTTGATTGTGTTTAGCTTATTAATATCGTCGTTATTATCATTATTATTATTATCGTTATTATTATCATTATCGTCGTTATTATTATTATTATTATTATTATTACTATTATCATTATTATCGTTATTATCATCATTACCATCATTATCGTCGTTATTATTATTATCATTATCATTATCATCGTTATTCTTATCATTATTATGTTATCATTACTGTTCCTGTTAATATCATCATTAGTAATAGTAGTCATGCTGATGATATGATGAGGATGATGATGATAACAATGATAGTGACAATAATAACAATAACAAAAATAACAATATCGAAAATAACAATAACAATAAAGATAACAATAATGATAAGAAAAAGGATAGTAATACTACTAATAATAATAATAACCACAAAAGCAATAGCAATTAATATAATTTGTAATGTGTAACATGTAACAAGCAATAAAACTGAATAAAAAAGAAAAACAGTGATAGAAGAAAAGATAAATTTTTAAAAATACTTTAAAAAATATATAAAACTTATTCATCTGAAAAAAGATATATCATCACATTAAACAAATATACATCTAAGATACTGGTAAATAAAATCCTTTTCTTATATATATATATATATATATATATATATATATATATATATATATATATATATATATATATATATATATATATATATATATATGTATATACTTTTGTGGTCTCGAGGTTCTAACATCCTTTGTCTTGCAACAAGAATCAATTTCAAGAAACATTTTCAAGATAATATATTTTGCCGAATGTTGCTTTGTTTATCGTGTGTGTG
>BOPN01001408.1:45000-47500 GCA_017312705.2 Penaeus japonicus
GTGTACTTCCGTTTCAATCCATACCTCAGTGACGAAATCGGCCTGGACGAGATTGGGGCCGACCGATTAGCCATGATGATGGAAGACACGTCTCTCTACCTCCGCAAGAATGAAGCCAAGATACAGGAGGTTGTCCGTGCGCTCGTCAAAAGCAAGAACCCTCTCGACCGCGCGAAGGACTGGTATCAGCAGCAAAGCCTTTTATGGCCTGTGTATTAGGTTGTTTTTTTACCATATTGTTTCCATTCAAATCCAGTCGCAGTTCATGCATGTGTTGGACGTGACTTGTTGTGACTCAGATATTGTTACTATTGTTCTTGAATGAGATTGTTTCAGAATAGTCATACCAGGTGTCATAGATATTAGTTTTAATCTTGTGTTTCATGATTGCGATAGTATCCAGATAGTCGTACGGTAGTTCCAAAGTTCTCACGTTTGAGGCTTTGAAGCGAAGACTACCACATGTATACATTACTGGTATTCATTTTATATTACAGGTATTTCATTATCAAAATGTTCATGCTGATTTCATGTACCGTTTCTCAAAAATTTTTACAATCTCGCGTTGATCCAAATTCTTGTCAACGCTTTCTTCCTGTCGAACACCACAACTTCTTTTCTTCATTACCATTAACCTCAGGAAACTAATCACAGTTTATTTTTATATTTTTTATAGGTGCTATTATAATTTTATAGATATTAGTGTTTATTTATGAGTGGTAGCAGTAGCAGAAAGGTCATATATGATTTCTGAATAGTTCTGAATAGTATGTCATTAGTTTATCTTTGTATATATGTATGTAATGTTGTTTTGTTTTATTTCTCTAATGTATAGAAGTTTTATGTCCAGATTTTTATTGGTAGCCTAAATAGGCCTAGGTGAGTGTATAAAAGAAACACCAAAATGCCTTTCTCTCTCTCTCTCTCTCTCTCTCTCTCTCTCTCTCTCTCTCTCTCTCTCTCTCTCTCTCTCTCTCTCTCTCCTCTCTCTCTCCCTCCCTCCCTCTCCCCCTCTCCCTCTCTCCCTCTCTCATTATTACTCTCAATCTCTCTCAGTCTCTCTCTGTCTCCGTTCCCAGCCTTCCCGTCCTCTCATTTGATGAAAGGAGTATCTCTAGCTTAGGATGAACACATTATAGATTTTGATCGTAACATCTCCCTTGAGCTGATGCAGCCCCAAAGGTCACATTCGACGCTTCCTCGGATGTTCCGCAGGAAATCCTCGAGTAAGAATCTCCTCCTATGATTGGTGAAACTACTTTATGGATGGATGTAAGATTAGGATTTTTTACACTAATTGTAAACGTGCGTCTGTGTGTATTTAAAGAGCGTATGTATTTGATACATTTAAAATTCATATAATGATTTCTTACGTAGATAACTTTAAAAGTTAGAATAACTGTAGGAAAGACATGTTAGTATGGACTTATATATATATATATGCTTTCATTATTTTGTGGAAGTATGATAAGAGACATAAATCTTGACAAAATGTTTAACATAGTATATATAAATGTGTGTGTATATGTATATATATATATATATATATATATATATATGTGTGTGTGTGTGTGTGTGTGTGTGTGTGTGTGTGTGTGTATATATATATATATATATATATATATATATATATGTATATATATATATATACATATATATGTGTATATATATATATATATATATATATATATATATATATATATATATATATATATATATATATATATATATATATATATATATATATATATATATAATATGTATATCTATATTGATATATTGTTATGTATATGCATATATTTGGACCAATAGTACTGAGTTTATTTCCTATCTACAAATAGGTAATTGTATGACCTACATGTGATAAATACTCCTTTTCCCAGAGATATGTTCTAGTCATGTTACAGATTTCATAATAAAGAAGAGGAAATGTTATTGTACAATTTTTGTTTTGTATATCCTTCGTAGTTTGTATATTATTGGATGGTTATGCCAGGCGTAAATAAGTATGTATTTTAATTAGATCGTATATAAGTAAATGTCTCATGTAACAATAAGAGAAATCAAGAAAATATTTTTAACCTCTGTTCAGAAATCATAAGTTTTTTTTTTTTCCACTTCCTTCATTGTGCATATGAAGGTCTTCTATATTCATCATATTTTAGATTTTTGAATAACATCTACTTTCCGTTTCCTTCATTGTAAAGACACGAAAACATATCAGTACTTTTCTTTTTGTATTTTAACCATTAACCCATTGCAGACGGAGATAAATTTGCTTGCCCAGCTTCCAGGATAGGTTTTATTTTAGAGAGAGACCACTTGAAGCAATATAATTTGAATCATCCCACTCTCTTTCAGTCATTCATTGTAAAACTAGAGCGGTTTTTGTGTTTTGTTTTTTTGTGTATTTTATTGAGTTTAGAGACTTATATGTGCCATATGACAGGCTCTATCAGTGCTGCAGTTGACTAAAATTGTAGTATATTATCCATATTAG
>BOPN01001408.1:70000-72500 GCA_017312705.2 Penaeus japonicus
TATTAGTTACAATTACTCAAAGTCACACAAAAGAGAGAAAATCGCAAATAAGGAAAAAAAGGAAAACCTAATACATGTATGCGTATATATATATATATATATATATATATATATATATATATATATATATATATATATATATATATATATATATGAAGTTTATCTTGAATAAAATCATAAGATAAAATTATCTGAAATCATATCATAGGAAATCGAGTAAAAGAAAAATATTTTCTGCGACTCGTGCACAATTATTACCCGATTTTGACCCTTATATATGAGTAATAACTAAGTACAAAGGTGATTAGGTGGAGTGGTACCGAACGGGTACTGTACCAGTGTACCTGTCCTGTCTGGAATAGTCAGGCAGGGGGTACCAAGCTGTGTTATGAAAGGGTACTAGGATAATAGAATAAGATGATAAATAGATAGATTTTTTTTTTTTTTTTTTTTTTTTTTTTACTGAAAATTATTTTGGAAGAGAAGGTAATAACTGATTGGTTCATTAGCATCGTAGGCTTTTTTTAAATTGTATTCATGAAGAACATACACATAATAATTAGATTGATTTTGTTCCAAATATGAGGATTGGATAGGTAATAATTTTTAGACAATATTTGATATTAATTAAAGGGTTTTTCATTTTAGCAAACTGTTTCTTAATATAATAGTTAAATCGAATTAAACAACTAATATTTTCCCTCGAAGCAGTGGATCTTTTGTGCAATAACTAATTAACCATCAATTTTTCATAAAACAGAAAATGGTACATGTGGTACAATTTGTAATACTTAATGGTGCAAACGCTACTTTTTTCAGTGACACATACGGTACAAATTCATCATTAATCATTTAGTGTGTTTAGGTCGGTTCATATCAAGCTTGTGGGAATATTTATTAAAGCTTTTGAATTGGGAATATGCGTTTTATATTCTGGAAAGAGGGTTTGGTTAATACTGTATTTCAAAGTATTAATTGCAGTGGGTAATATATGAAAAAAAAAAAAAAAAAATATATTTATATATCTATATATTCATATATTTGTGTGTGTGTGTGTGTGTGTGTGTGTGTGTGTGTGTGTGTGTGTGTGTGTGTGTGTGTGTGTGTGTGTGTGTGTGTGTGTGTGTGTGTGTGTGTGTGTTTGCGTGTGTGTATTTGTGTGTGTGTGTGTGTGTGTGTGTATGTATGTGTGTGTGTGTGTTATGTTCTTATAATAATAATCTGCATAAATGGGGCTGTATATTCAAACGCTGTTTTATGAATGTTGTGTTTGTTGATTCTGCATAGATGTTGCCTGTGTCCCATATTGCAACACTCGATATTCAATATTATGTTTATGTGGTTTCCTCCTCATTAAGCTTAAGATAAGATATGCATGCATGAATTCTGAAACATGAATCTGAAATCCCTTCAGTAAATGTGTCGCAAGAAATGTTTGGTTTTATTTCTAATGTTTGCAGGATATAAGATCAATATTTGTATTTCACTCTTTTATTATTGTCTTTTTTATAAGCGCGAAGGTCAGGAAAGCAATCATGTTTTCTGAGGTGTTTTGAGAATATTTAATAACATTAGAAGGAGTTTTATTAAAGGCAACGATCAAGAGAGATGTGCCCTTTCAAGAATTAGACTTTGTGTGTGTGTGTGTGTGTTTGTACGTGTGTGTGTTTTGTGTGTGTGCGTTTGTGTGTGTGTGTGTATTGTGTGTGTGTGTTTGTATGTATGTGTTTGTGTATGCGTGTATGAATGTGTGCCTATGTACGCATAAGTTAAACCCTCACATGACAATACTTGGCGATATTTACATCGAAATACAGTCATGAGTACAACATTTATTTGACAATAATGTTTTCCAATATCCGTTTTGTAGCTTTCCTTGTATCTAGCTTTTAGAATATCAATACTAAGGATCGACCTCATTGTTCTACATATATATGTGTATGTGCGCGGGTGCCATTGAGAATATATAGAATATCGTAATTTATAAATCCATACATATGTATACACGTTGACAAAATGGATAGTCGACTTGGGATAAAATGGATAGTCGACTTGGAATAATAAAGATGACTGTGCATCTTTTACAAAAGAGTATATAACTCCCAATATTTTGGCTTCCACCATCCTTTCCTTTCTTTCTTATCTTCGTCTTTACTTCATATCACATCATAACGACCGTTTTGGTGGTAGAGAGAGAATAAAAACGAATAGATTAAGTTTACCTTTTTAATGCGTTACGTTTTCTATGAACTCCAAAGCACGTGGCTGTTTTCTTCAAAATTGAAGTCACGGTTAACTTTCTTTTCCGTTATTCGGTTGTGTATATTTGAATTACTATATTTAGGATTAAAATTATGGAATTAGGAGCGGAAGAAATGATATGACGATAACGTGGTTATGATGTTATTACTGAGGTAATGATAATAATAATGATAATGATGATAATAATAATAATAATAATAATAATAATAATAATAATAATAATAATAGTAATGCTAAT
>BOPN01001408.1:77500-80000 GCA_017312705.2 Penaeus japonicus
GGTGAGGGTGGTGGGGGTGGGGGTGAGGGGGAGGGCTTTGGGTTGGGGGTGGTGAGGGTGGAGGTGGAGGTGGAGGTACGGGTGAGGGGTAAAAAAGAGAGAGGAGAGAGAGAGGGGGGATAGGGGAGAAATTCCAATTTATGACGGCGAAGAAACTTAACAAGCCACGGCGTATAACGGAGAGAGACGAAGGCCAAGTAGAGAAGAGACAAACACAGACAGACAGACAGACAAACATACAGATAGAGAGACTGAAAAGAAAAAAAACAGAGAGGTCTTGAGAGAAGGAGAGTAAACAGAGACCATTTGGCAAGCAAGATGTCTAGAAGGAGGAGTAAACAGAGGGTACGAAGAGAGACAGAGACCAAGACGAAGAGGAGAAGAAGGAATAAAAGAGAATAGACCAAAATGGAAACATGGTTCACTCAATAGAGGATAACGCATAACTAAAACCGAAGCATGAAGAGCATTTTACAAAATCTAACCTGAGTTAAAAATAGCTGAATAGGAGGATTCAAAACTCACATGGCCAGAAACTTAAAAAAAGGAGGAAAAAAATAACGGTCAAAGACAGAGATCAAAATATGATATGAAATGAGAAAAATAAACAGTATAATCTTCGTTTTTTTCTTTTTCTTTTCTTTTTTCTGACTCTTGTGTAACATCTATTCATCATTTTAACATGTCACTGCCTTTGCGTGTTGTGTCCCCCCCCTCCCCCCTTCTTTTAAGCGTTACGGTGTCTGTCTTTCGTCGTCAGAATGAGGAACAATAGTGAAACGTGAAGAGGTCATGAAACACCACACACACACACACACACACACTCGAGGTCTGGAGGCCGCAGAATGAGGTTTCCAAAAGGCCTCACACACACACACACACACACACACACACACACACACACACACACACACACACACACACACTCACACTCGACACACACACAACAGGCCACACACACACACACACACACACACACACACACACACACACACACACATGAGGTCGGATTTTGAAACGGTCGGTGTCTGTCTCATTAAATTTTACTTTTATTGGCCTCCGTATCTTTAGGGTAAACAATCTCACACGAACTACTACTGCTTTTTCCGAAAGAATTTAGTCGTTTGTTTGACTTTTCCGTTTGTTCTTGAGTTATTAATGTCACTAATGATCTACCTTTGGTTATTTTTATCTTATTATGTTCACCTTTTACGAGTTTCTGATGTCAACTTGTTATGAAACTTCTGTGCGGTTTTATACGTATCATTTACTTTTACTATATTAGCTTTGACCTTAAAAGAATAAACCAAAATATGATATTTGAAATCCCCGGGACTAAACGGTCAATAATAACGACCTTTCTGTGGCGTTGCGCATGGTGGTTGTCAACTGTTTTTGGCGGTCGTTGCGGCTTAGTGTGTGTGTGTGTTTGTGTGCGTGTGTGTGTGAGCGTGTGTGTGTGTGTGTATGTATGTGTGTCTGTTTGTGTGTGCGCGCGTGTGTGTGTGTATGGTTGTGTGCGTGTGTGTATGTGTGTGTGTGTGTGTGTGCCTGTGTGTCTGTGTCTGTGTGTGTGTGCACGTGTGTGTGTGTATGTTTGTGTGCGTGCTTGTGTGTGTGTGTATGTTTGTGTGTGTGTGTGTTTGTTTGTTTGTAACTATACGTGTGTTTATATGTGTGCGTTTTCGTAGCTGTGTACGTCTGTTTATATGTCTGTGTTTGTAGCTGTGTTTGTCTATCAATGCGTGTGTGTTTCTACCTGTGTGCGTCTGTTTCTATGTGTGCGTAGCTTTGTACGTCTGTCAGTACGTGTGTGTTTCTACCTGTGTGCGTCTGTTTATAAGTGAGTGCGTTTGTCTAACTGTAGATGTCGATGTGTGCGTTTGTACAGTTGTGTGTGTAGGTGTAGGGGTTTGTATGTGCACCCGTGACCGTGTGAGTGTGTGTGTTATGTCGAACGTCTGCTTGTGTGCTGTATTGTTCTTACGTAAGAAAATTATTGTACTCGATCATGTCGCTGTAAATTTATTGTTCCATTTGGTTTTAACATGTAAAATTATATATATATATATATATATATATATATATATATATATATATATATATATAGAGAGAGAGAGAGAGAGAGAGAGAGAGAGAGAGAGAGAGAGAGAGAGAAATAGATAGATAGATAGATATAGATATATTGGTGGATAAATAGATATAGATATATGATAGATAGATAGATATAGATATATTGATATATAGATATATGTATGTACATGCGTATGTATATACATGTACACATATATTGTATATATCGTGAATTTTATATATATATATATATATATATATATATATATATATATATATATATATATATATATATACATATATATATGCATATATATATGCATATATATATATATATATATATATATATATATATATATATATATATATATATATATATATATGCATATATATATGCATATATATATATGCATATATATATATATAT
>BOPN01001408.1:87500-92500 GCA_017312705.2 Penaeus japonicus
GGGAGAGGAGAGAAGGAGTGTGAGGGAGAGGAGAGAAGGAGTGTGAGGGAGAGGAGAGAAGGAGTGTGAGGGAGAGGAGAGAAGGAGTGTGAGGGAGAGGAGAGAAGGAGTGTGAGGGAGAGGAGAGAAGGAGTGTGAGGGAGAGGAGAGAAGGAGTGTGAGGGAGAGGAGAGAAGGAGTGTGAGGGAGAGGAGAGAAGGAGTGTGAGGGAGAGGAGAGAAGGAGTGTGAGGGAGAGGAGAGAAGGAGTGTGAGGGAGAGGAGAGAAGGAGTGTGAGGGAGAGGAGAGAAGGAGTGTGAGGGAGAGGAGAGAAGGAGTGTGAGGGAGAGGAGAGAAGGAGTGTGAGGGAGAGGAGAGAAGGAGTGTGAGGGAGAGGAGAGAAGGAGTGTGAGGGAGAGGAGAGAAGGAGTGTGAGGGAGAGGAGAGAAGGAGTGTGAGGGAGAGGAGAGAAGGAGTGTGAGGGAGAGGAGAGAAGGAGTGTGAGGGAGAGGAGAGAAGGAGTGTGAGGGAGAGGAGAGAAGGAGTGTGAGGGAGAGGAGAGAAGGAGTGTGAGGGAGAGGAGAGAAGGAGTGTGAGGGAGAGGAGAGAAGGAGTGTGAGGGAGAGGAGAGAAGGAGTGTGAGGGAGAGGAGAGAAGGAGTGTGAGGGAGAGGAGAGAAGGAGTGTGAGGGAGAGGAGAGAAGGAGTGTGAGGGAGAGGAGAGAAGGAGTGTGAGGGAGAGGAGAGAAGGAGTGTGAGGGAGAGGAGAGAAGGAGTGTGAGGGAGAGGAGAGAAGGAGTGTGAGGGAGAGGAGAGAAGGAGTGTGAGGGAGAGGAGAGAAGGAGTGTGAGGGAGAGGAGAGAAGGAGTGTGAGGGAGAGGAGAGAAGGAGTGTGAGGGAGAGGAGAGAAGGAGTGTGAGGGAGAGGAGAGAAGGAGTGTGAGGGAGAGGAGAGAAGGAGTGTGAGGGAGAGGAGAGAAGGAGTGTGAGGGAGAGGAGAGAAGGAGTGTGAGGGAGAGGAGAGAAGGAGTGTGAGGGAGAGGAGAGAAGGAGTGTGAGGGAGAGGAGAGAAGGAGTGTGAGGGAGAGGAGAGAAGGAGTGTGAGGGAGAGGAGAGAAGGAGTGTGAGGGAGAGGAGAGAAGGAGTGTGAGGGAGAGGAGAGAAGGAGTGTGAGGGAGAGGAGAGAAGGAGTGTGAGGGAGAGGAGAGAAGGAGTGTGAGGGAGAGGAGAGAAGGAGTGTGAGGGAGAGGAGAGAAGGAGTGTGAGGGAGAGGAGAGAAGGAGTGTGAGGGAGAGGAGAGAAGGAGTGTGAGGGAGAGGAGAGAAGGAGTGTGAGGGAGAGGAGAGAAGGAGTGTGAGGGAGAGGAGAGAAGGAGCGTGAGGGAGAAGAGAGAAGGCGTGTGAGGGAGAGGAGAGAAGGAGTGTGAGGGAGAAGAGAGAAGGAGTGTAAGGGAGAGGAGAGAAGGAGCGTGAGGGAGAGGAGGACGGAGGCCAGTGAGGGAGAGGAGGACGGAGGCCAGTGAGGGAGAGGAGGACGGAGGCCAGTGAGGGAGAGGAGGACGGAGGCCAGTGAGGGGGGTGGGGGTGGGGGTGACGGGCGCGTGATGGCGGTGAAGGTGTCAGAGATCACGAACATAAACACGCTCCATTATGATTCACCAGCAACATCCTCCTCCTCCTCCTCCTCCTGGTCTTCCTTTTCTTCCTCCTCCTCCTCCTCCTCCTGGTCATCCTTTTCTTCCTCCTCCTTTTCCTCCTTTCCTCTCTCTCTTCTTCATCTTATTCTTTCTTCTTTATATTTTTTCTCCCTTTCTTCTTCCTCTTTTTCCTTCTCATTTTCCTCCTTTTCTCACTTTTTTCTTACTCCTTTTTTTTCTTCCTTTCCTCTCTTTCTCCCTCCTCCCTTTTCTTCCTCTTCTACCTCTTTTCTTCCATTTTACTCCTCTTCCTTCTTTTCATCCTTCTCTTCTTCTTCCCCCGCTTTCTCCTCCTCCGTTTCTTCCTTGCATTCTTTTCTTCTCGTCCATCTCATCCTCATCCTGAACTATATCTTCCTCCTCTTCCTCTCTCTCTCTCTCATTTCCTTCTCCCTCTACCCCTACTCCCTCTCTCCCCTTTCTCCCTCTTCCTCTCCCCCTCTTCCTCTCTCTACCCTTTCCCTCTCTCTCTCCCTTTTCCTTCTCCCTCTCCCCCTGCTCCTTTCTCTCCCCTTTCCCTCATCCTCTCTCTCTTTCTCTCTCTTTCCCTCTCCCTCTCCCTCTCCCCCTGCTCCTCGCTCTCTCCTATCCCTCTTCCTCTCCCCGTATTCCCTCTCTCTCTCCCTTTCCCTCCCCCCCCCCCTCTTCCTCTCTCACCCCTTTCCCTCTCCCTCTCCCCCTACTACCTCCTTCCCCTCTTCCTCTCTCTCCCCTTTCCCTCTCCCTCTCCCTCTCTCTCATTCACCCTCTTCCCCTCTCACTCCTTTCCCTCTCCCTCTCACCCTACTCCCCCCTTCCCCTCTTCCTTTCTCTCCCCTTTCCCTCTCCCTCTCCCTTTCCCTCTCCCCCTGCTCCCCTCTCCCTTTCCCTCTCCCTCTCCCTCATTCACCCTCACCACTTTCATTATTACTTCAATCTGTTTCTCCCTCTTTCATTGTTGTTTTCTTGTTTGTTTGTTTGTTTTTCAGTGATATTCCTTTGTTCTATATTCTTCCATTGTCATCTACGATACCTTTGTATTTGTTTGGGATTATTTTATTTTGTTATTTTCGTTGATGTATCTTTGTTTTTGTTCTTGTTTTTGTTGTTGTTGTTCTTATCATTATCGTTATATATTTTTTTCTTTGTGTTGTTATTATCGTTATTATTCACTGTTATTCATATTGTTTTTGTTGTTTTTAATTATTTTGCTTCGATGGTGGTGATACTTTTTTTGTTGTTGTTATTGTTGTTGTTGAGGTCGTTGCCGAGTGTTGTTAATTTTGTTGTTTTTGCGGCTGATTTTGTTAGTTTATGTTGGTTTTGTCGTTACTGATGGAGTCTTTGTTGTTATTGTAATTAATGTTTGTTGTTGTTGTTGTTGTTGTTTCTACTGTTGATATTCTTTTCGTTGTTATTTTTTTCTCCTATTTAGTAAGCGATAACCGCAGAGAGAGAGAGAGTGAGAGAGAGAGAGAGAGAGAGAGAGAGAGAGTATAGATATATACATATATATATATATATATATATATATATATATATATATATATATATATATATATATATATATATATCACGTGTAAAAAGAAACAATGCAGACAAGAAACAAAACAAAAACAAAACAAAAAAACAGAAAAAGAAAACGGAAATGAAGAAAACGCAAAATTGCCCAAAGAATTATGAAAGAGAAGAAAATCGAAAACAAAAATATGTGTAAATATAATACACCACACAATACTTAAGCTGCAATTAAAATATACATATCATTAGCACCGCCATTGCAAACTAAGCATCTTATACCCCTTATTGCACATCAAGTATTCTCCCTTAGGAAGAAAATATGACATAATTTCGAAGTTTCTAGAAAGTCTTGTAGTGTAACCACGTGGAATGTTGTGACGAAGAACACGCTTTGTTGTCCCAAAAGACATTAATCTTAGGTGGTCAGTCACACCGTTCTTAAATCCGCAATTACCAGCTCTAACTTACCGAAAGTCGAGGTTAATGACCAGTTGTAAAATCTCAGGTCAAGCTCGAGTGACCCATTCCGGGAGATGGATTTGACCTTTTTTTTCGTAGGTCGTACTTCATGTCTTAATCTGTTAATTACTGTGAGTCTTGCTTGGTAAGATTTAGGTTTAAGGCGAATAAGCTTTGTAAGAAGTTCATATAAGTCATGATATATATAGAAAGTTTCCTGAGATAAGTGTTCTCTCTCTCTCGCTCTTGTTCTCTCTTTCTCTTTCGTTCTTGTTCTCTCTCTCTCTCTCTCTCTCTCTCTCTCTCTCTCTCTCTCTCTCTCTCTCCCCCCCTCCCTCTATCTCTCAGACAGACAAAGACAACGTCAGAGAAGGAGACGAGAAGTGAAAAAAAACGATGAGATAGAAAAAACCGATGAGATAGAACAGTGGAGAGAGAAAGAAACAGAAAGTAAGCAAAGAGAAGGAAGGAGGAAGCAGAGAGAGAAAAAGAGAGGAAGATGCGCATGACTTTGCAATAAAGACACACATAATGATGAGACGTGATGTTGCTACTGTTCCTATCATTACTACTACAACTACAACTATTAGTACCGAAAATTATAGGACTGTAATCATAATGATGTTAGTAATAACAGTACAGCAACATCAGTATAATAAGAACAAATACTGAAGTAAAATATAAGTAATGATAGTAGATGTACTAAAGTAAGATATAAGTAATAATAGTAGAAGCACTAAAGTAAAATATAAGTAACGATAAACGCACTAAAATAATATATAAGTCATGATAGTAGATGCACTAAAGTGAAATATAAGTAATGATAGTAGACGCAAGTAATCACACCAGAATTGCAAGTAAATAAAGATAAAAAAATAACGAATTCTACTCCTATGAAACTCAAGAGACATTTTGAGGAAAGCAAAATGGAAATGACGTCACGAGCACTCAAGAACTTAAAGCTGAGTGCACCGAAAATAAAACGGTTGACTGGGCAACCAAAAAGAGAGAAAAAGAGTAGAAAAGAAAGAAAAATAAGGAAAAAAAAGGCTAAAATATATATATCTATATATATGTTAGATGTGATGTTGTTTGATTCTTTCTTCCTCCGAATAGAAAATAAAGAAAACCAAGAAAAAAAGGCTAAAATATATATATTTATACATTAGATGTGATGTTTGATTCTTTCTTCCTCCGAATAGCACGGAAGTTCTGTCGCTGATGGAGGGTTCCAAGTTAGAATGGTTCTAGATACGAGATAGTGGTATTTCGAGGACACAATGGGCTCTATATTCCGACTGCTTCAAAGGGTCTCAGGTGTATCGCCATCGAGAGAGACTTGATAGAATTACCACCGTGATTAGAAGG
>BOPN01001408.1:124496-129496 GCA_017312705.2 Penaeus japonicus
GAGAGAAAGAGATAAAAAGAGAGCGTACCAGACAAGAAAAAACAAGCAAAGCGAGAGAGGGTGGCCTACCAGACTACGAAGGAGCGACGAAAGGGAAGGCGACAGGAAAGGAAGCGCAAAGTTAGCGAGGTTCTTGAGCTTATGTTTTTTGTAAATAATACGTACACAGAGAGATAAGGATATATATTCAGGGCACGCACAGACACACACACGCTTTAACACATACACACGCAAACTTTAATACACAATCACACCTATATATACACAGACGCTCACACCCAATGACACATACATAGACACACACACACACACACACACATATATATACACATAATATATATATATATATATATATATATATATATATATATATATATATATACCTAAACACATGTACAAACAAACAAACACACACAAATATTAACACACGATTTCACCTATATATATACACATAGACGCCCACACCCACAGACACACACACACGAACACACCCACAAACACACAGAGACGCCCCTCCCCCACACACACATAGAACTTCCCCCCCACACACACACACATAGAACCCCCTCCCCCCACATACATACACACATAGAACCGCCCCCCTCCCCCTCCCACCCACCCCCACCCCACAAACACAAACTTTACCACATACAAACACACCTACACACACAACATAAAGATCCCCACATATAATGCACACCCACAGAGCAACATTCGTAGCGAGTGGCCACCTGCAAGGGTCTGACTGTCAGCGGTCACTTGCATATTGCTCAATTTACCATTTCCAAGAACTGTAGCGCAGTTGGCAGTCTATGAATAAAAAACGTGCAATTGTTTATCATTTGCGAAATTTGCATTGTATTTATTGATTTAATGGGGGGACTTGGGTGGGTCTAATTGGATGATTAATTAGGAAAGGAATAAAAGTTTCTGTGGTTGATATGGAGAGTATGAACAAAATCGTATATATATTTCTCTCTCTCTCTCTCTCTCTCTCTCTCTCTCTCTCTCTCTCTCTCTCTCTCTCTCTCTCTCTCTCTCTCTCTCTCTCTTTCTTTCTTTTTCTTTTTTTCTTTCTTTTATTTCTTTTTTTTGCACAGATAACTATCAACTAATTGATCCCATATTTTTACAAAGGATAGACAGAGAGGAAGAAAAATTCAGAAAAAAACAAAAGACTGTCGCCATCTAGACAGTTCACGTAATCTAGACAGACACCTAATTCAGACAGACAAGTCTCTTAAGGTCCCTGCAAAATACTCAATCTTCACTTTCATTTTTGTCGTTGTTGTTGTTGTTTGTTTGTTTGTTTTTTCTTGTTGTCGATTTAACACATCAACAAATACTTCTAGTGGAGCAAACAACAGGTGTTTCGCAGGTGCAGAATTTCCGGGCTTGGCAGATGTGTGTGTTTTTTGGTGTGCGTGTGACTTTGTTTTTTTGTTTGTTTGTTTTGTGTGTAAGTGCGAGTGTCTGTGTCTTTGTTAGTTTGCTTGGGTGTTTGTTAGTTTGTTTGTGTGTGTTTGTTAGTTTGCTTGGGTGTTTGTTAGTTTGTTTGTGTGTGTTTGTTAGTTTGTTTGTGTGTGTTTGTTAGTTTGTTTGTGTGTGTTTGTTAGTTTGTTTGTGTGTGTTTGTTAGTTTGTTTGTGTGTTAGTTTGTTTGTGTGTCTTTGTTAGTTTGTGTATGTTTGTGTGTGTGTTTGTTTGTTTGTGTATAAGTGCGCTTGTCTTTGCTTTTTGTTACTCTGTGCATAAATGCGTGCACCTGTGTGTTTGTTAGTTAGTCTGCTTGGTTGGACATGTATGTAAGTATATACGTATTTGTTTCCTTACGTCCATAAGTGTGTATTTGCTTCTAGATGTATCTTTATGTATATTTTCTTCTGAGTAACTGAGATCTTTGTATGCGCTAATGTATTTGTTTTAGTGCATGTATGCGTGTTTGTCTTACACATGCACTCATTCCTTCATGAATTTATGTTCTCTTGTCTTTAGGTATGTACATTAGTTAATTCATTTGCATATTAGGTTGTGTATATAAATATGAAAGATGGTGGACTGCATACAAGTTTGTGTGGGGGGGGATGGGGGGGAGTGAGCGATTGTATAAGTGTCTGTTTTTGTACGAGATTTGATTTTGATTTTGATATGTTTATTCATACTATATACATTGTATACACATGAATAGGCATAGGAACTATGCCTAAATGATTTGTACAGTTCAGAGAGAGAGAGAGAGAGAGAGAGAGAAATAAGCGAGGGCAAAGCTATACATAAGACATAGTAGTGAATGTATATCACTCTAGAGAGGCCTTGCAATTTTATCTATTACAGGCAAAGTCTTTGTGTTTACGTAATATATCTGATAAAATGCCGTCCTCTATACGAGAGAGAGAGAGAGAGAGAGAGAGAGAGAGAGAGAGAGAGAGAGTTAATGAGAGAGAGAGTGAGAGAGAGAGAGAGAGAGACGAGGGGGGAGAACGAGAGAGAGAGAGAGAGAGAGACAGTCAGAGACAGAGACTGACAGACAGACAGAGAGACAGACAGACAGACAGAGCGAAAGACAGACAGACAGACAGACAGAGAGAGAAAGAGAGATGCAGAAAGAAAGAAAGAGATTAAGTGAGAGTGTGTCTGCGTGTGTGGGTGTTGGTGTGTGTCTGTATGAATGAGTGTTTACAACTATATACCCACTTGTTTCCAATAATTTACATAAATCAGATACAAAGAACGGCCTTCAGAGATACCTAACCAGAATAATAAATACTGTAATAGAGAAAAGCCTGATGAAAGCGCAGAGATAGAAGCAAAAGATAAAGATTTACGGATACGAGGAGATATAGAGGATGAAGAGATGAATAGGCGGATAAATAGATAAATAGAGGTAGTAGGCAAACAGACAGGCTAATTGAAGAGGGATAGATGGGTAGATAAGCAGATAGATAGTTAGCAGATAGATAGAAAATATATAGGTATATAGATAGATAGATAGAGTGATAGATAAATAGATACATAGATAGACATGAAGGTTTAGACCTATCCAGATGGATAGACAGAGAGATAGATTGACAAACATACAAATAGATAGACAGACAGATAAATGGGATGTCCCTTTACTAATTACCCCCCTTCCACCCAACACCCCCTCGTCCTTGCGCCTCATACACCCCCACCCCCCTCCTTCCCTTTTAAACACGACCAAAATCTATCACTGCTTTTCCATTACCCCTCCCCCCCCCCTGTTCCTCCATCAACAAGCCAAAACAACCCAACAACCACATAAACAACCACAAAAACAACTACATAAACAACCACAAAAAAAAACCAAAACAACCATACGCAACCCTAAAACTACACAACCAAATGCAACCCAAAATCAACCTATAAAAACAAAAAACAACCAAACGCAACCCAAAGTCAACACAACAACCTAAAAACAACACAACCCCCCCAAAAAACTCATAATAACACAACCTAAAAAACAACCCCCAAAACAACACAACAACCTAAAAACAACACAACAACCTAAAAAACAACCCCCAAAACAACCCACCAACCCCAAAAACAAGCTCCTCTGTCCACCGCAAGAGCCTCCACCGAAACGACTCATTCCGAGGTGGTCCTCAGTCACTAATGATTTATTGTCCGAAGAATTTATTGGCTATCAATTTAAGAGGACTCGTCGACCAGGAGGGAAGGTAATTTTGTCTAATGACTCTCTTTGCCACCCTGGCGATTTTGGGATTGGAGGGGTTGGGGTAGGAGGGGGGAGGGGTGGGGGCGGGGAGGAGAGGGAGAGAGATGGGTTAGGGGTACTTAGGGGGTAGGGAGGGTAAGGGGTAGCAAGGGGGTGGGCTGTGGGTTGGGGAAGGGGAGGGGGTAGGAGGTGGGTTAGGGAATAAGGGAAAAGGGGGGATGGGGAGGGAGGTGCATCATTATTTTTTCCCTTATTTGTTTCTTTGTTTCTCTATTTCATATGTTACTTGTTTATATTTTTCTTCGTCTACTTATTATCGTTGGCGATAGACCCTCGCCCCCTTCTCCCTCTCCCCTCCTTCATCTCCCCCAGATCTTTCTCCACCCCTTCCACCTCTTTTCCTCCCTCCTTCCACCCACCCATCCTCAATACGAATAATAAAGTAATAAAGACAGAGATAGAGAGGGGGTGGGGAGAGAAAGAGAGAGAGAGAGAGGTTGATTGAGTCTTTGGTTGGTTGATCGGGTAACAGAGTGGTTGGTTGAATAAGTCGTTAATTGGCAGGTATGTTTATTGGTTGTTTGGTTAATTAGCGGTATGGTTGACCGGTTGATTGATTGACTGAGTCGTTGGTTTACTGGTTGATTAGTTGAATGAGTGAGTGGTTGATTAGTTGTTTGTTAATCTGTTTATTGGTTGAGTGATTCAACTTTGCAGGGAAAACTAAGAATAACAAGGATAGTAGAAATAGATAAAACAATAAGTAAAAATAGTAATGATAAGATAAGATAAGATAACAAGTAGAAAAAAAGGAAATTAACATCACCAGTTCCCCAATTTCTCCCTTCTCTCCCCTCCTCCCCATTTCCTTCACCCCTACCCTCCTCACCCCCTACACCCACGAGTCAAGACAATAGACCAGTATATGTAATGATATTGTAGATCGACAGGTAAACAATAGACAAAGGGACGCCTGCAGTAAAGCAAAACAAAAACAAAAGTAGAAACTCTCACACGTCCTCCCTCCTCCTCCCTCCTCCCTTCCACATTCTTCCTCCTCCTCTCTTCTCTCTTCCACATTCTTCCTCTCTTCCCTCCTCTCCCTTATTCTTCCTCTCCTCTTTCCCTCCTGCGCCCCTCCCTCTCATTCACTCTTCACCCCCACCCTCTTCTTCTCCATTAGTTCTTCTCTCCCTCTCGCTCCTTCTTCTTTCCTCTTCCTCTTCCTCCCTCTTCCTCCTCCTCCTTAAGGCTTCATCCTCCTCCTCCTTCTCCTCCTCCTCCCACCCTCTTATCTACCCCTC
>BOPN01001408.1:141996-144496 GCA_017312705.2 Penaeus japonicus
TGCGACTCTCTATCTCTCTCTCTCTCACTCACTAGAGAGAGAAAGAGAGATGGAGATAGATAGATAGAGATGTGCAGAGAGATGGAGATAGATAGAGATGCAGAGAGAGAGAGAGAGAGAGAGAGAGAGAAAGCGATAAACACAATAGCGTTTTCTTATTATATTTTTTATTTTATCTGCAAAGCAAAACTGCCCTCCATCTGTAAAGTAACGTCATGGTTGAGATTAGTACTTCGTTCTTTGATCTCATTGGCAGGCTTCTTGCAAAGTTCTCTTGCAAATCCGTTGTTATTTAGTGCAGGCCAAACCCGAGGGAAATTTGGTATGGACAGCGTGAATGGCCCGGCAAGTACGCAGTCATAAACAATATTAAACAATGTTTTTTTTTTTTTTAATGACCTGGTGCTTTGGTATAGTAATTTTGACACATTATTTAAAAGCAAGTTAATATATATTATATATATACAGTTCCTTATACGGGCATGGTACGAATAAGGTATATGGTGGTATATAAATGTGAAAAAATAGTTTAATAGTGTATGAAGAGTATTATATCTCGACGACATGAATACCGTATTAATAGTCTGATGAAATATGCATTGCATATACCTTGCATAATGCCATATACCTTGTATCAATACTCTAGGAGCATTTTCCTTTTATTAATACTTTAGTAGTATTTTCCATTTATTAATAATCCAACAGTATATGCCATATATATAAATAATCAAAGACGTGGTATTGACAGTAAGTAACCCACTACCTGACGGCCAAGGGAATATAATCACTTAAGCTTCCTACCACATATCCCAATTTTCACGCATATTTACGCTTCCCTCAACCACTCGTACCTGACAACCTGTAACTAATCAGGGAAAAGGGTTAAGTGAGGAAAGAAGGGAAAAGGGTTAAGGGAGGAAAGAAGGGAAAACGGGACAAGGGAAAGTGGGCACAAGGTCATTTGAGCGCGTTCATAGACCATTATTTTCTTTCTTTCTTTTTATTTACTTGGTATAAATCAATTGATTTTGTTTCTGGTGGTGATTAAGCTAGCTTGGAATGTAACTCTGGTATGTTTCTGAGGTCAGGTGAAGCTAAATTTAGAGTAATTATATGATTCAGCACATTTATTTTCAAAGCCATAGTAGATGAAGGTCGTTCGGATTTTAAACTCTAAATATAACGGTCATTCTGAGATACATACATCTCCTAACAACTTAAATCCAAAGAATATATTTATTTCAAGTAGCATATTTCATTCCAAATATCGTACTTATCACCCGCGCCCTAAAAAGAAAAAAAGAAAAAAAAGCATTGACGCATTAGAACGCAGGTTGACCTCGTCCGAATACGTCCATTCACACGTCGATCTTCAAAGCAAAGCTCACCATTCACACGTAATGGAAACGTTTCACCTGTGGGGGGGACTCGCAGGTTTCAGAAAGCTTACTGTTATTTCAGTGAGTTTTAATGGGCACCCGGGTCGCTATAACGGGGGTCTCGAGCCGTTCTACCGGGGGTGACTCATTTGTGCTTTTCTGCTTAGCATAGAACTCCTTCCAATGCTATTTCCGGTGGTGATTCGACAGGGCTTAATGAATGGTATTGTTATTTTTCTCTCTCTTTCTCTCTACCTCTCTCTCTCTTTCTCATTCTCATTCTCTTCCTCTTTTTTTTTCTCTCTCTCTCTTTCTCTCTCTCTCTTTCTCTCTCTCTCTCTCTCTCATTCTCTTCCTCTTCCTCTTCCTCTTTCTCTTTCTCTCTCTTTCTTTCTTTCTCTCTCTCTGTCTTTCTCTCTTTCTTTCTCATTCTCTCTCTCTCTCTCTCTCTCTCTCTCTCTCTCTCTCTCTCTCTCGCTCTCTCTCTCTCTCTCTCTCTCTCTCTCTCTCTCTCTCTCTCTCTCTCTCTCTCTCTCTCTCTCTCTCTCTCTCTCTCTCTCTCTCTCTCTCTCTCTCTCTCTCTCTCTTATCCACTTCGTGCTCTCCTTATCCTTCTAGGATTAACGCGGATATGGTGTAATTTTTGTATTTCTGTTTCAAAAGGAAGGAGCGTGAATAGAAGGTGTTGGAGGAGGAGGTAAGCGTGTTGGATGAAGTGCATGCACACGTGGAGAGAAAGAGAATGGAGAAGGGGAGAATATGAGAGAGAGAGAGAGAAAGAGAGAGGGGTGATGTGAGATATATAGATAGATAGAGAGAGAGAGAGGAAGAGGAAAAAGATATATAGAGAGAAGGGAGAAGGGGAATGTGAGATAGAGAGAGAGGAAGAGGAAAAAAAGAGAGATAGAGAGAGAAGGGAAAGTGGGGAATATGAGATATACAGAGAGAGATAGGAAGAGGAAAAAAGGGAGAGGTTGAGAATATGAGAGAGATAGAGAGAGGAGGAGGAAAAAAAGATAGAGAGAGAAGGAGAATGTGTGTGTGTGAGAGAGAGAGAAAGAAAGAAAAGAAAAAAGTAGATGAACCGAAAGAATAGCAGAGACCCAGAGAGAAGGAAGGTT
>BOPN01001408.1:151996-154496 GCA_017312705.2 Penaeus japonicus
AGAAAGAAATTAGGTGGAGTGATTCTTTTGAGGACCTTAATCCACATTTTTCTCGCGAGATAAAAGCCGGAAATCTGAGCCAGCGTTGAAAATGGGTCTTGAGACGTTCTGTTCTTTGGCCCCTCGTCCATGTAGAATAATCTTCATGGCCCCCCGCATCACTTGTCCATCATCTTCTCATCATTATGTCTTTGGTTACGAATAGTGCAAGAGTGTTGTATCCATGACCTCATAGCTTCAAGAGGATGCAGCTAGATCTGCACACTGGGTCAAGACAATGCTTATCTAAGTCAGATGTAGAATTTTTAGATTGCTTGAGAATAGGTCTATATTTAGATCGGATAAGATACGCACCCCAAAAAATAGGCCTATTTGCAAATTAGTCTTATAGTATTATATTCACAGAACGCTTTCCTTTGCTTGGAATTTCTGTCTTAACATCTAGAGACATTCATAAGAAAAGTTTGATCCGAGTTTGAATATCATTTATGATCATAGAAGCCAAAAATACCATTGAATGTAGAGAGACATTGAATTAACTTCTAGGGAAGCAATAAACATTTATCAAAAGGCAAATTATCTGCCTTGATATCCTCTAAATGCAACTTATCCAAAGACCAGTCAACAAAATGGCTGTCAAGTGTTTGAGCAAAAGTTCTTCATTTGTTTTTTGTTTTACTGTTGTGATCTGTATTCTTTGTAAAAAGTGAAAATGTATTTTTTTATGCCAACCATAATGACAAAAGAAATTTCAATAATAGAATGGTGTGAGGTTCATTCTTGCAATATTGTTGGAATGAAGGGTTTGGTGAATAGGTTTCCATGCCTTTCATTTGCATTTGGTTCTCGAAAGAAGTTGATTTTATTTATTTTAAACAGTACTGTAGATTTTTCTGATATGTTATTTTTTTTTTTATTTTGTGTGTGTTTGTTTTTGTTTGGGTGTGTGTGTGGGGGGGGGGTTGTTTGAGTAGGTGAGTGTCTGTACATTTGTGTACTTGGGTGGGTAGGTCGGTGTGGGTATGTATATATGTGTGTGTGTATGTGTGTGTGTGTGAGAGAGAGAGAGAGAGTATGTGATACGGAACTAACGATTTCTGGCGAAATTTAAAGGGCTTTTTATGCATCAAAACCCAACCCATAAAACCTAACCTAACCTAGTTTTTGGGTTTGCCTTATTAGCCGGGGCTTTGCCCCCGACCCCCACTTTTAAGGCCACTGCGTGGCCGGTAACTTTTCAAAACGAACGTCCACCACCGACCACGGAACTGACCGATTTTTGGTCTTGTTTTAGGCGTTGCGGGGTGCTTCGCCCCCTGAACCCCCCTTATTTTAACCACTGCGTGGCAGGTTCACTTTCAATGACCGATTTTAGCCTGCCCTAGCCAAGGGCACTTCGTAGCATCTGACTTTTATCTTCGAATGTTACCACTTCTTACCTTAATTGGAGGCGTGTGAGGGGCCGGGTTGTAATTCACAGTTTTTGCACTCCATTTCCATTGGCTGAGCACCGTGGTCACGTAATAATTTCAGTGATGCAGCGTTATCTTTATAAAAAACGTTTATGAATTCCCACGGAGTGTACCCACATCTTGCACACAATGCAGCCATCTCGAAACTGATTTTGAAATTCAAGCAAAGACCCAGACTCTATGGTCAATTGTCTGTGATTGGTCGATCATTTTGTCGGTTAGACCTATTGTTTCCCTATTGGTGCTATTATTATCACGTGACAGTATTGCCGCCTATCGATACTTTTTTGCATTTCCGCGGGGGAGGTTGGCGCATGCGCAGAGCCGATATTTTTCAGTCAGATGTTTGTTAAGACGGTGGAATCATCTCTCCCGTTAATCGTTTTTAATTATTTTCAAAATAATATATCTCGGTTATTTTTCGTTTCCAGAAGAAAAGAGCTTTTATGGGTTACGTCATAATTAAAACTACGTCATGCCCAAAGGTTTGTTTTTTCGCTACGTGTGGTTGCGTCTTTATCCAACATTACCATTTTTTTTTATTTTGTGTGTGTTTGTTTTTGTTTGGGTGTGTGTGTGGGGGGGGGTTGTTTGAGTAGGTGAGTGTCTGTACATTTGTGTACTTGGGTGGGTAGGTCGGTGTGGGTATGTATATATGTGTGTGTGTATGTGTGTGTGTGTGAGAGAGAGAGAGAGAGTATGTTTAATTGTGACTAGTTTGATTAAAAAAAAAAAATGTTTTCAAAAGTTATTCACCACAAAGATCTGTAATGTTTGCTTGATGAACTCTTCCTTAATATTTATCAATGTACGAATATTCATTCTTAAGGAGCGGGGAGTAAAGTAGCAGGTTGGTTATGATAATGTTTTGAAGTCAAGTGCATATTCGATATAAATACATTCAGTATCACAAGGTGCAATGTTATGCCGCCACCTCCTCCTCTTCCGTCTCCTCCTCCTCCTCCTCCTCCTCCTCCTCCTCCTCCTCAAAGCTTTCGTTCATTATGAGTGTTAATGATATTTTTATG
>BOPN01001408.1:161996-186996 GCA_017312705.2 Penaeus japonicus
CCCCAAGGAACAGATTGCCATGTGGCAGCAGAACACCTACATGAGTGACTCAGGTATCCACTCAGGTGCGACCACCAACGCACCCTCCCTCACTGGCAAGGAGGAGGAGATGGACACAGAGTGGATGGAGGGCAGAGCACAGCAGGGATTCAATCAGGCGGCCTTCACCAGCGAGCAGGTGAGTTTGAGGAGAGCTGGAGCTCCTGAGGAGGGTTCAGTATCATGACGGTCATGTGTATGGCATGTATATTGGTATTTGAATGTTTAGGCTGAAATATATGTGTGTTTATATTTTGATGTATGTTGATATGTGCTCTAATATGCGCAAAAAAGTAATGTTACTTTTTCCTTACGAAAAGGTTGACGACATGAACCAGCAGCTGAATCAGACGCGTTCCCAGCGTGTCCGTGCTGCCATGTTCCCAGAGACGCTGGACGAAGGCATGGAGATCCCCTCGACCCAGTTTGACCCCCAGCAGCCCACAGCTGTGCAGAGGTTGGCAGAGCCCTCACAAATGCTCAAACATGCTGTTGTCAACTTGATCAACTATCAGGTGAGTGTGTGTTTGTTATGTATCCCATCAAGGGTAATGTTGAATGTTAAGGAAGGAGTGCAAAGTCATATACTGTAATATATACCATATAGAACGGAAGTTAAGATGATAATGGTTTGTTGTCCACCAGGATGATGCCGATCTGGCAACAAGAGCCATCCCAGAGTTGATCAAACTGCTCAATGATGAGGATCAGGTGGTGGTCTCCCAGGCGGCCATGATGGTCCATCGCCTCAGCAAGAAGGAGGCCTCACGCCATGCCATCATGAACTCCCAGCAAATGGTGGCTGCCCTCGTGCGAGCCCTCACCAATTCCAACGATCTGGAGACGACACGCGTCACTGTTGGAGCTCTGCATAATTTGTCTCACCATCGCCAGGGTCTATTGGCCATTTTCAAGTCCGGGGGCATTCCAGCACTGGTGAAACTTCTTAGGTACAGAAATGAAGAAAGAGTTTGCTCTTGAGACAGTAGTGTTGATGTATGTTTTTCCAAGCTAGAAGATTTAGGAAAGTCTTTCTCCAGAATTTTAGTTCATTCATATGTCCACTCTCATTCACAGCTCACCTGTTGAATCAGTGTTGTTCTATGCCATCACAACACTCCACAACCTCCTCCTGCACCAGGAAGGCTCCAAGACGGCAGTGCGTATGGCCGGAGGTCTCCAGAAGATGGTTGCCCTGCTCCAGCGCAACAATGTCAAATTCCTTGCTATTGTCACAGACTGCTTGCAGATCTTGGCATATGGCAACCAGGAATCCAAGCTGATCATCTTAGCATCTCAGGGACCTCAGGAGTTGGTTCGAATCCTTCGCTCCTACACCTACGAGAAGCTCTTGTGGACAACCTCCAGGGTGCTCAAAGGTAAGTAAGCAAAGGTTTTGAGTTGGATTTAGGATTTGGTGATTGAGAGAGACTAAAATCTGGATACTGAGAGCTGTATTATGCAAAATAAATGTAAGAGTCCAACTTCTGTCACCACTTACATTAAAAGACTTATTATCTATTTGGTTCATGGGTGTGAAGGAACAAACCATATTCCTTCTTTTCTCTTATTTATGCAACTTGAATCATATGAAGACCTTTTTTTATATGAAAGACAGTGACTAGAGTTGGAACCTTATACTTATTTTTGAGAATACAGACCATAGATTCAGAATGAAGATGTGATTGGTGGTGATAGACATAGATTTATATGCAACATCCATATTGGCATTGTGTTACTAATTGTTACATTTTCTGCTTTCCTTTTCTTTTTTCTTAGTTTTGTCTGTGTGTTCAAGTAACAAGCCAGCCATTGTTGAAGCTGGTGGCATGCAGGCACTTGCCATGCACCTAACACACCAGTCAACCCGCCTTGTCCAAAACTGCCTGTGGACTCTGCGTAACCTCTCAGATGCTGCAACCAAAGTCGTACGTATCTTTTTGTGAACCAAGTGTAACGGAAATGAGAATATATATATATTGATTAGATATTAGAAGTCATGTATTACCATAAGATTTTTGAAGAGGATTTTTTTTTTTCCAACATGTACCTCACGATTTTTGCCCCCACAGAGAGCTGCAGCCTTTAGCATTACCATTTCTCTTGTGTAACAAATGAACCCCTGTTAATCAACCAGATATTGGCATTGCAGGACAGCATGGACCAGCTTCTGCAGAATCTTGTGCACTTGCTCCGTGCCAGTGACATCAACGTGGTAACTTGCGCTGCTGGAATCCTTTCCAACTTGACTTGCAATAACCAACGCAACAAGATCACCGTATGCCAAGTGGGGGGCATTGAGGCTCTCGTGGCCACTATCTACAATGCCGGAGAGAGGGAGGAGATTACGGAGCCTGCTGTGAGTTGTTTTTCTTTTCTGGGGTGAAGTATTTAGTCGAGGGAGAGGCAGGAAGGTAAATGTAGAGGTGTATTCATTTTTTTAGGAAAGGATGATTTTTATTTTTATTATTGTTATTTTTGTTGTTTTTATTATTATCATTATTATTATTATTATTATTATTATTATTATTATTATTATTCATTAGTTTACTTTTTCAAATATTTACAAATGATTGTAAGAAGGAAGACGGTAGTGAATTTCAAGGAAATACAAGTATTGCTGTGAATTCATTCTCCCTTCCTTGCTACTTCCAGGTTTGTGCTCTTCGTCACTTAACCGCACGGCATCCAGAAGCCGAAGTCGCCCAGAATGCCGTCCGCCTAAAGAACGGCATCCCCATCATTGTAAACCTCCTTCATCCCCCCTCCCGATGGCCCCTGGTCAAGGCAGTCATTGGCCTCATCCGAAACCTGGCCCTGTGCCCGGCCAACCACGCACCTCTGAGGGAGTCTGGGGCCATCCCTAGGCTGGTGCAGCTGCTCATCAGGGCCTTCCAAGACACACAGAGGGTAAGATGCATAAAAGGATGATGTGTTTGAAAGGGTTCGGAAACTTTGGATTCTGTTTAATCATTGCGGTATTTTTCCTAATGATTTAGGTTTCTTTTATAGATTTAATTTTGTCCATTCTGAACTATAGTAATACAAATTTTGTTCCCTTTCTTTCACCAGCAACGATCATCGGTTGCAAGCGGCGGTTCTGGCAGCATCGGGGCTTATGCCGACGGAGTGCGCATGGAGGAGATTGTGGAGGGGACCGTAGGAGCTCTACACATCCTGGCTCGAGAGTCCCACAACCGTGCCATCATCCGAGGCCTCAATGTCATCCCAATCTTCGTTCAGGTGAGTGACTCGACCGTTGATTTGCTCGGGAAAGATTTGGATTGGTTGATCAACTTTCAAACCTCCTTGAAGGCTCTTTTTGTATGCATATAATTTTCATTACAATCACTAGAAAGTATTAACATAAAAGATGAATAAAAGTAAATTCTATATTCATTTAATTTTATAACTCAAGACTCTTTGTTTACAATATCATGATTTATGATTTATATTTCTCTATACATAAATATATCCTATTTTCCAGCTCTTGTACAACGACATCGAGAACATAGAACGCGTGGCCGCTGGGGTGCTTTGTGAGTTGGCAGCAGACAAAGAAGGGGCGGAGATGATAGAGCAGGAAGGCGCTACAGCTCCTCTCACTGAGTTGCTGCACTCGCGTAATGAAGGCGTCGGTGAGTGACTTTGTTTTGTGCCTATGAGTGGTTAGCAGTTCTCATTAGGAAATGGTCGTTTTTCTTATATTTTATTTAGGAGAAGGTTGTGCTAATGGTTATTGAAATTATTTAGAAGGATTTTTTCTTCTTCATCTTCATTATTATTATCATTTTATTTTTCTTTCTTCTTTCACAGCTACTTACGCAGCAGCTGTACTGTTCCGCATGTCCGAGGACAAGCCCCAGGACTACAAGAAAAGACTGAGCATGGAGCTGACCAACTCCCTGTTCCGCGAGGATGGATCCATGTGGCAAGGAGACATGTCTGCCATTCCACCTGACCTCCAGGACTTCATCACTCCTCCCGAGGGCCACTACGATCCCATGTATGCTCAAGGGCCGCCCAGCGTCCACAGCGGACATGCCGGGCCGAACTACCAAGGTGAGCCTTAGAAGTTTCTCTTAATCTGTCATGTGTATCTATACATACTGTCTATTATACATTTTTAGAATGTGACTATTTACTGATATCTAGGAAGGTTTCTGTTCGATCATCTGTGGTATGATGAGAAGCTCTTGCTAATAATTCCTTCCCCTGTCCCAGGAGGCTACGACCATGTGCCTGTGGACTCGATGCAGGGCCTGGACATAGGCTCCCAGCACGGCGGGCCGGGATCGAACTACGGCCCTATAGACCCCAGGGATTTGCCGCCCGGACATCCTGGCCACCCGGACCTCACCTTCGACCAACAGGCGCCACCGCAACCCCCGCGTGACAACAACCAAATGGCAGCTTGGTACGACACGGACCTGTAAGGGGTCGTAGCTGCGCTGCGGAAAAGACAAAACTTTATATATACAGTAACTAAAGGCAGAAGGGGAAAACCGTGCAGGATCTTTGCATGGCTTACAATCCACGAGTGAAAGCAAGATCGAGCAAGATTGTCTGTTCACTTTAATCAAAAGAAGAATATAATAAGATGTCTCTGGTGGAACTCAAATTCTATTACATGCATGTGTGTATGATGAATATACATACTCTTACATATATCTGCATACATGCATGTCTGTGTGTGTGTGTGTGTTTATGTGTGTAAGTATATGTATGTATGTGCAATTATATATGTCTCTCTGTACATATATAATTTGAATATTCAAAGAATAGCTTATGTATTGCCAATGAATAGCAAGGTCAGCAAACAGAAATGCTTTATCTTCAAGAGTCAGAAAAGTTAGAAGAAAGCAATGCTTGTGAAGTGACCTGCGAAACCGCTGAAATTCTCCAGTTTCAGTCCTTTCTATACCAATTATTTCCCCCTTTGGTGATAATGATGAACTTTAACCTTAGGGCATCCTGTTAAGTACCGGTACTTTTTCTTTTCTTGTCTTCTTTTTTTTCCTTTTTAACAAAGCCCACAAGTTTTTTTTTAACTATTTAAAAGAACATAAGAGAATGCATGCGAAAAGAGAAGGGCCCTTCCAATATTCAATGTTTATGTCTCAGGTGCTGCAGAAGCTTTTTTCAGCCATTAGTTTTTGTAGGAGGCAGCTGCAAGGCGACTTCCCGTTTGTCATTTGTGCAGCTTCTGGAGGTAGCTCTGCTAAGCAGTTTTTATCAGAGGTTATGCATTTATTTTGTTGACTTGATTTGTGTGTGAGGCCTAGCTGGAAATTGTTGTGTAACTGACTCCAGGAAGTTTTTCTTTCGTACCTTTTTTTTTTTTAAGATTTTAAAAAAAGTAGGATTAATGGTATCACTATAATGTATGTTATTGCACAAATTGTTATCCAGAATAACCATTGATTTGAATTGTATACCGAGTCCTTCAGCAACGTCGGCTTGGTAGGAAAAAAATGCAGGGTAAAATAAATGTGACATTTTCAGTTGAAACTTTTATATATATTAAAAAACAGAATAGAATCAAATTGTGAGTGATGAAGCATCAGATAGTCATAAGTTTTAGTTGAACTCTTGGCTCAACAGAGCTTGTGGACTGCTTTCTTCAAAACCATGAAAACCTCTAATGTATTGGTCCACAATAAATTTTTTTACCACCTTCTCTAGTTAGCTTTGCCGTTACAGAACATTCTTAATACACTGTAGGATTCACCTGTAGGATATGAACTCTATAGAAAGTTCTTAGCTTTTCTTGCTGTAAAGGACAATCACCTGTGAGCAAACAGATTGTATCAGTGATTATTACGTGTTGTTAACTGTCTGGTTTTTAGTACCATTTAGTGTTTTATAGATTATGTATTCATTTTTTAGGGTTATGAGTGATCGTCCTCATGAGAAGGAGAAGTGATTTAATGACAAGTCCAAAGTTTTTCCTCTTATACATACATACATCGTGGCTCGACAGCGGCCTTGCTCCGTGCCAAGGCTTTGCCGAGTTGCACAACAACCTCTTATATGTTCACTTGTCAACAGGATGGTAATCTTGTCATGAACTAGGGAGAAAGTTGTGGTAACTGGCATCTTGACGTTTTCTTTCATTAGATTATATATATTCTGGTTTCTTGCCTTTTTTCCCCCTCTCTTGACCACGGGGAGGTCCGAATGGTCGTGCACCGTTCACGGGTGTCTCACTGGAGGAGGCTCATGACATCAATTCCTCTGTGTGCGTGTGTGTGTATGTGCAGACTCCAGTGAGATACCTCTGCCTGTGGAATGAATATCTGGTCCAAAGCATTTATTTCTGTGTCAAACTTTTTTCTTTTCTTTTTCTTTTCCAAAGATGCCTTTCTCACATCTTTTATCATAGTTTTGTATATTCACCAACTTCGGCATACCCGTGGAGACCAAAAAAAAAAAAAAAAAAGATGCCACTGGCAGGTGTATGACTTCAGTACCTGATACTGACCCAGTATTTTTCATAGACCTGCCAGTGACACCTTGGTATCCCTTCTGTGCGAGTTGGGGAATATCCACCCCCCCTCCCCCTTCCCCCCTCCTCCCCCCTCCTCCATATTCCCAGTCTGTATTTTGGTTTTGCAATGTGCCACAGTATTACAATATTAAGTGATTTGCAAGTGAATGAATTCATCAGAAATTCACGTCTTCTCCCTTCTTTTAAAAAAAAAAACAACTTTACATCCCATCATTGGCTGTACAGTGTATACCCAAGCAAAATACCTGACACACAATCACCATTCGTAAAGAGCTTGCGTATGTACTGTATGCCCAATGAACTCCGTCATTCATTGATTTAGTTTGTATCATTTCCAGGGGCCAGTGACAAATAAAAGATAGTAGCAACGCTCATTTCGTCCGTAATGACGACGTTTTCTTACATAACTCTCAAAAAAGTATGACTGAATTATTTATCACTCGGCCACCAGGTGTAGCCTCAATGACCACAATTGTTAGTTTTGTAGTCTATGTATCATCAAATTATCCAGTGTAAGTGAAGTGAGAAATAATGTTTTTTTTACAAGTTTGATTGTTTGATTGGTCCTTTGATTGACATACGATTTGGTGTTTGATTATTAAAGCGGATATGTTGCAAAGAGATACCTCCTATCAATTGTCTTATCAGAAAGTAAGAAAGGCAAAAAAAACAGTGGAAAATGGGAAAAAAAATAACAGGACTGTCAGTGATTCTAATACATAATCCTTGAAAGTATTTTCGTATACACACTAGACTTGCCCTGAGAAAGAAAACAAACCCAAAGTTTGGCATACCCTCCTAGAAAATACGCCAGTTAACATGTCTTTGTCCAGGAAGACTGAATCCAGAAGTTTTCCTCATTATTATCAAGAGTGAAAAGGTGGATAAAAGGGTATAAATGAGACTGAATAGTTTCACAACACAAGAGATGTAATTTACGCGTTTCGGGTTACCCCGTCTTCAAAACTACATGAACTACATGTAGTCTGAAGACGGGGTAACCCGAAACGCGTAAATTACATCTCTTGTGTTGTGAAACTATTCAGTCTCATTTATACCCTTTTATCCATATGTCACAATGAAATCGGTGAAAAGGTGGAAATGATAAGGATGCTACAATAATGAACGTTTCGATATTACATAAAAAAATATACAGAGCAACACATGCCAGGTCATCAGCTCCACAACAGTTGTGATAATACGGGAGAACCATGATGGGAGGAATGTTTGTGGTGTATCTTCCAAAAGTTTATGGTTAATTTTAAAAGAAAAACGTTGGCGAAAGCCACTTGGAAAGCGTAAAGAAAATAATTTGCGATCGAGGCTAGAGGTACGTCCAGACAGGAGAAATATGACATAAACAAAAAAGAGAAAATAGGTTCAACAGCGTCAACAGATTGGTTGAGAATTATAATAATTCAAGAGGTATATAAATCATAAGAGACAGGATTTCGCTAGCATCATCTGGTAGCCACGTCACTGTAGGTGGACTCAGCTGTTCGAAACATTTCGACGTCACGTATTTCGAGTGAGATGAAACATGTTTTGATAGTCTGGTCGACCTGAAATATGACGCAATTGGTTACTTATGTACACTTGTTCCCTCTCCACCTCCTCTTGCTCCGTCACCTCAGATAACCGCTCCTCCTCCTCCTCCTCCTCCTACTTCCTGCGAGCGTGGAAGCGCGGAAAGTACCTCTCTTCACACAAGGAGATGTTCTAGGCCTTGCACCGGCCCCGGGTCTTCTTCTGTTACCCGCTTGCCAGCACACGTGACAGCTCCTGTGACGTCGACTGGGCGTCAATGGCGGTATATAGATCCTGCGTCTCGTAGTACAAGCTGCCCTTCCAGTGCTGTGCAGCTTCAGCAGCGGATGGATAAACCCAAGCCGAAACTTGTACTACGTCGTCACACACCCGAGTACTTGGTGTACGAAGTGGGCGTTATGACACATGTCCAGGAGGTCGAGGAAGACCTTCCTTTACCACTTGATGGACCTAAGAATCGGGGTCGCTCAGGTCTACACCCATCATCCCGATATTGTAGTCAGCTGGCTGGAAGTATGACCATCTCGCTGGTGTGAACCGTCGACAGAACGGTGACAATGCTCTTGTTCCACCACGACAGACAAAGCATGCCTGGTGCAGTGCCGCGGTAGTTCACAGCGCCGCGGACCTTTCCCTCCGTCTCGCTGGACATGAACTTCAGATTTAATCGGACAGTTCCCACCGCACTGGTGGTAGTGGGAAAGGGCAGGGGAGCTGCTCCAGTCGTCCAGGTGCATCTCACACCCTTTCCAATCATGTCCGTGGCTTCCATCATGTCCGCGACGACCTCCATTCTGACAGGAATATCGCCAGGCGTAACCGGCTTCTACGCCAGAGCTGGAGGCACAGAGCATGTACACCTTCATGCCGCGCCCAGCCCGTTTTGAAGGGTTGTACTGCACGGCGTGATGGTGCCCCCTGAAAGCCCAGAGACTCTCGTCGACGGCGACCAGCCTGCCAGGGACGAACACCGACAAGAACTGGCGGGAAACGGCATCGATTAACGGCCGAAGCTTTCACAATCGGTCATCGACGGCGCGAGCGTCATCATTGTCCGAGAAGTGGAGGTACTTCGACAGGAAATCTAAGCGGTCTCTCGTCATCGTCTCTGGGAAGAGAGACCACTAGTTCCACCGCCTTACGCCCGAGAAAGGCGTACATCTCGTTCACAGAGGCCCCCTCCCACTTCCTCATGTGAAAAAAAGCGGGCGGCCCTGCGGACCTGTAAGAAAGGTTACATGTAAGACATGTAAACACAAATGTGCTAAAAAAAACACTGTATATTTAAATCGTAATGTTAAGCCAAACTATGAAGTGGTCAACTTAACCTGTTGGTCTCTACTGTGATAGTTTATCAGGGCGCAATCGAAGGGTTGCTTAGGAGTTGAGGATACCCTTCAGTGATCATCCTTCACCCCTGGGGAAGCTGTGAACCCATACTTCCGAGGGACATTCTCCTTCAGCTTCCACATGAACCCCGAGTTACCTGGGACGTTCCGCTGCGATCGGTGCAGGGCGACCTGCGACAGTGATCCAGCTGATCCCACTCACTGGCACTATGATCGCCGGTGCTCTCGTCACACACACACACACACACACACACACACACACACACACACACACACACACACACATATATATATATATAAAGACACGGAAACTGCGGTTGAGGTTGTGAAGCCAAAAGCTCGTTTAGCAAGTATGTCATACCGCCCGTCCGCAATGGGTCAGAGAAGCTCGAGAAGAAATTAATCTTCGAGTTACAATAAACATTATATGTACAGTTGACCAAGTATGAAATGAGGACACTAATATCGTCCAGTCTGGGTTGAACAGTTGGTAAGTGTAAGTGAATGGATATCATTCAGTATTATATATGTCATTTAAATATTTATTTATATGTTAGGTGTATACTGATTGCAATTTTTCTTCATATGACCATGCAGTTATTATAGGTGAAGTACTAAAAATATACTAGAACATATTTATGATATTACAGTTGTCAGAATTCTTTCTCTAAAAAAAGGTATGCTACATACAGTGATATAGGTACGTGATTTAAAAATCCTCTTATACGTTTTCATTCAGAAAGCTGGTTTTAATTGTTCAATGTAAATGCAAACAAACTAAAAGAGTAGGAGTTTAAAAATCTTGGCAGTTCTCGACAAGTAAGTGAACTAGAAGTAAAGTGTAACGCTGTAGACAACCCTGTAAACACTCTACTGGAAATGAGCCATCTTGCTGTTTTGTTCGATTGCATTAAGCAATGGCAGTAGACATATACAGCCTTTCATTTTGCCACGATTAGCTTGGTTTATCTATTTACTGCACATTCCACGAAAACATTTACAACTCGGTTCGTGACATTTGTGCATTCCAGACCCGGTCCATCTCTGGCGCTAATGTGGTTGGGAAATTCGGTGTAAAGTCCACAACTAGCTAATAGGTTATTTATTATAAGACCTAGTAGTCACGAGGCCATAATCATTAATCTTAACACGATTTTTTTTTTTTTGTCTTTAACAATTTGATTTAATTTTTAAAGAATTTATTCTTGAATACCCAGGAGTAGAATGGAAACCCATGCCTGAATATAGTTTTTCACGAGGAACATGTGAATACCTGAAACCGGAATGGATAAATCTATAGAATCGGCCGCATCACCAGTGTATTAGTGGTACCGATGGGTTTTTCTCGTTTCCTGCAATTCATTAAAAATAATAATAATAAAATAAATAAATAAATAAATAATAATTCGCAGAACCCCCCTATATACCCCCGCAAACTGGGCCCCGAGAGTAGGTTAGGGCATGAATCATAACATGGAATATGTGTGGTAAAATATGAAGGAAACTAGTATGCATGGAAATAAACGTGGGTTGTTTGCTAATCATCCACTGCTATTCCATTTGAACTCCCCCCCCCCCTCCCCCTTCCGCCCGTGACACATCCCTCTGGAACACAAACAATAACACGTGTCCATGGCAGGGTTGAGTTCTCAGGAATTAGCGTATACCGGCTACTCCTCCTGAGTATTTTGAAAAATCGAAACCTAACCTAACTGTATTCCAAAATAAATAAATAAAGCAGAGCTATTTATCAGTGGCTCTCAACCTGGCGGAGAAAGGTAGGGAAGTTGTCCAACTATTTGTAATTTTCTTAATAAGCGGGTCACCCAGGTATAGAAATTTTGTGTAGGGGGGGGGGGGTGCGTGTGTGCTCGCATAATAACAATTCAATTGATTGATGTGAGAGGGAGTCGTTGAGGCAAGGGCTATTACTAGGGGCGTTGTGGTAAAAAGGTTAAGAACCGATGTTATATATTCAGTCGTATTCTAAGTCCCTAGCGCGCCGAGTACATGATATGAACATGCACCGATTCGTATTCTAGAAGCGCGTGTTCGTTTCAAAATCGTGGCAAAAGCGTGGAAAGTATTGGAACAATCGTGGAAACTCAATGACAAGGGGGTAGGCTTACCACGATAGTTACACGGGCGAAAAAAAATCATTATTTACTGTACTTTTTCTTACCAATAATTAATATGAGCATACTACGTTTGGACAGTAATATCTATATTGGATATATTAGGCATCATTGTCCTAGACTTGGATTACAAACCCTTTTAGGAAAGCATAGATTCTCTGCTGATTTTGAGTTTGTTTACCTTTTGGCGGACTTTTCGAAGGAGAGTGAAGTTAAATGAATGGTAAAAGTAGTCAGGAACGTAAAATTAAAGTATATAATTATATGAAATATGTATACATTAAATCTATATGTTTGATATATTAAAGATACGCATATATGTACAGTATATACACACATCAAATAAGGAAGATTTATACTTAAACACACGATCCCTTTCATCCTGTTTGTTTTGATGGAGAGTAGACTGAATTGCCAACGGCGCGTTCGTGGAATGGTTTTCAATTCTTTAACTAGGAACAAGTACAACGACTGATTCATACCAAAATTTAATTATCCTATGATAGTGCTACCTATGATTGTAGTTTCTCTTATGAATTTGTCGTTTGGACAGTGTCATTCATCCGAAACATGTTAACTTTGGAACAGTTGGTAAACCTGAAGCAGCTGACGCAGACGTGCCACGCTTTTACGTCCTAGAATACCGCCTTCGTGACACGACATTGACACAACATAAACGTGACATGGCCACGACACGCAGAATATGTTATAGAATACGGCCGAATCATTATTCCACAAGCAAAGGGTAACTATTACCATAACATTATGGTACTAACAGCATTCATATTAATATACTGAATAATAGCTATAATGGCTAAAACATGCAAGATCTTACGTCTAACTAAGGTTCTTTGAGGCCTTTTCTTTATCCAACGACCAAGCAGGCAGTGCAACCGCCACCGCTGAGAGTATTTGCGAATGTATAAAAAAATATTTAGGGGTTTCGGAGCCATCCATATGTATATGGGAAAAAAAATTCTTGCATCTGTCAGTTGTTTACATATTGGGGAAGGTTGCCGGAAGTTTAGTACCTCGTGCCTTTAGTGTCTTGTTATTTTCGTTATACATGAATAGATAACAATATGTCTCTTATGTATTTAGTTTACCTTTCAAATTAACTTTTAAGTTGCTGCTCTGAGTATTGTCAATACGTCGCTCCATATAATTTTATGCACCAACTCTACATTCAAAAGGTAATTGCAGACGGGAATTTTGAAATTTGGCATGGGTTGTATCATGCAACCAACTACATTTTACACAATTGTAGTTTCACATAGTTTTACCACTCAAATCCCATGGTAATACTTACGATATTAGATACTACTTCCCAAGAAACTTGTTTAATGAAATACAAAACAGAGGGACAACTATAGTTCAAAAAAACAGTAGGCCTACAACACTTGCTTTACGCGTTAGGAATTGTATTAAGGTTTCGTATCATATTAAAAAATAATTCAGATATCATTCATAGGCAGTAATAATGGTATTTCCATGTCATGATAGGCCCTTGATACACCTTTTGCACTTTTGCGAAGTCTTGCAACTACACATTACAAAGCTTATGTCGTCAAGCGCCCTTTCTGGAAAGCTGTCCCGCCGCCGAAATGAGCGAAGACGCAATTCATGAAGTGAGCCGAATCCACGATGTCATGTCAAAGGCGTTTGTCATTCGAGAAGGGGCCATCGCCAGAGGTGGGTGAGGGTCTTACAAGCATAACCACCGGCATATGCCGGTGGTTATGCTTGTAAGATCCTCACACACCTCTGGCGATGGCCCCTTCGCGAATGACAAACGCCTTTGACATGACATCGTGGATTCGGCTCACTTCATGCATTGCGTCTTCGCCCATTTCGGTTATGCTTGTAAGATCCTATGCCGATGGTTCTGCTTGTAAGATCCTCATATGCCGGTGGTTATGCTTGTAAGATCCTCATATGCCGCTGGTTATGCTTGTAAGATCCTATGCCGATGGTTATGCTTGTAAGATCCTATGCCGATGGTTCTGCTTGTAAGATCCTCATATGCCGGTGGTTATGCTTGTAAGATCCTCATATGCCGGTGGTTATGCTTGTAAGATCCTCATATGCCGGTGGTTATGCTTGTAAGATCCTCATATGCCGGTGGTTATGCTTGCAAGATCCTCATATGAGCCTGGCGCATAGGAAGTCTTTTGATGAACATCTATTTAAAAATAGTCCCAATTCAACTCTCCTACTCCGAGACCGAACCCCCTGGGACACTCGCCTTCAAGTTCTTAAGGTGATGATTGTGGACTCAACTTGAATCCTTAGTCTTTTTTTAAATTAATGTCTTCTCTATGCCTCTTAAACATGCAATATGGCTCATTTTTCTTTATATACCATCTAGCTTCTTTAATTAATAAAGAAGGAACTAACCCTAGAATTATGTGTGAGGATTTTAAAGGCATGTCCAGACCAAGTAAACACAGCTATTACCACATTTAAATGTTAACAGTATTTATTGTGGTTCACGTATGGTTCGTCTCATTATCATTATGATTATAACTATCACTATGATTACAACTATATTATTATAACTATGATTACGATTATAGTTAATATGATTATTACTATGATTATCACCATCATCAATATTATTATGATGATTATTATTTTGTTAGAATTGAGACATTGCGAGAAGAGAGAGGGTGGGGTGGGAGGGAAGTGATACAGAGGGAGTCGGAGTGAGAGGAAGAGAGAGGGAGTAAGAGAGAGACAGAGAGAAGGAAAGGGATATATATATAAATATATATATATATATATATATATATATATATATATATGTATATATATATTATATATATGCATATATATTTATATATATTATATATATGCATATATATTTATATATATATATATTATATATACATATATATATATTTATATATAAATATTATATATATAAATATTGTATATATATTGTATATATAAATATATACATATATGAATCACAAAAAACACAGTAACGTGCACATAACAGAATTAATAACACTGCCACTACGGTCATCCTTTCTATATATATTCTTGTCTAAATTTACTTCCTCTATTCATTTTTTGGATTGCTTTCGCCTGAAGAGGAACTTTCATGAAAAAGTTCGAAACGTCGCAAGTTTTTCCTTTCTTTTAGTGGCAGTGTTATTAATATACATATATATATTATATATATATAGAGAGAGAGCAAGAGTGGGGAGAGAGGGAACGAGGGAGTGTAAGGCACTGATACTGATATTATGTGACCCAAGACATTGATCATGTATGTCTACTTAATTCAATGCAATATCGATGGCAGTATGTTTTGACCTGACGCTTTCTGTCTCCTGCGTTCGTTTCCGCCTCGGAACCCCAACTTCTCTAGACAGCTGCGTTTGTTACCAGAAGGCCCGAGGCGTAGAAATTGACTGAGAATTTGTATTTAAGAGGGACACAGAAGCAACTCACAGACAGACAGATCAGGACAGACAAGAGCGAGCAGCTCTGACCTCCGGCCTGACAGCCGGAACCTGTATTAACCAGAGTCCACAATAAAGACCATGGCACGTGAACGTCTGTCTGATTATCCCACCGCTGTCACCAGTTGTAAACCACCAGCTGGCACTAGTTGTGACTACCGGTGCCACTAGTTGTAACCCACCAATGGGATCAGTTGTAAAGCACCCAATGTCCTGGTTGGTGGAATAATCACACTGATATTATGTGAGCCAAGGCATTGATCATGTATGTCTACTTAATTCAATGCAATATCGATGGCAGTCTGTTTTGACCTGACGCTTCCTGTCTCCTGTGTTCGTTTCTGCCTTGGAACCCCAACTTCTCTAGACAGCTGCGTTTGTTACCGGAAGGCCCAAGGCGTAGAAAGTGACTGAGAATTTGTATTTAAGGAGGACACAGAAGGAACCCACAGACAGACAGATCAGGACAGACAGGTCAGACAGACAGACAAGAACGAACAGCTCTGACCCCTGGCCTTCGGCCAGAGTCTGGTGTATTAACAAGAGTCCACAATAAAGACCATGGCACGTGAACGTCTGTCTGATTATTCCACCGGATCACAACCAGGACACCGGGTGCTTTACAACTGCTCCCAGTGGTGAGTTACAACTAGTGGCACCAGTGGTTATAACTAGTGCCAGCTGGTGGTTTACAGGGAGAGAGGGAGGGAGGGGGGGGGGGAGAAAGAGAGAGAGGGTGGAAGGGAGGGAGAGAGGGAAAGGAAAGAGAGACAGAGAAAGGGATAGAGAGAGTGGGAGGGAGGGAGAGGAAAGAGAGATAGAGAAAGGGTGAGAGACAGAGACAGAGAGAGAGAAATGGGAGAGAGGGAGATAGAAAGAGAGAAAAAGGGGGAGGGAAAGAAAGGAGAGAGGGGGGAAGGGGAGAGAGAGAAAGTGAGAGAGTGAAAGGGGAGGGAGAAAGAGAAAGATATATATACATATATATATATATGTGTGTGTGTGTGTGAAGAGAGAGAGGGAGGGAGAGAGATAGATAGAGAGAGAGAGAGAACAAAGAGGGTAGAGGTACAAGGACAGAGGGAGAGAGAGACAGGGATAGAGAATTTTGGTAATTTTATTCATTTACTTATATCCATTTCTTTATCTTTGGTATATATTCCCAAGAGAAACCATTATATTAAAAGTGCTTGGGCCTATCTTTTTTGGACATCCCCCGAGATTTGTTTTCTTTGACAAGGGCTAAAATTAAATCCCACAAGTCACACACAAACAATATTTCATCGATAATAATTGAGGTTCTCGAGAGTTGGATGAATTAAGAGGAAAATAAATGACACAGATCTTTACAACCAAGTCTTTATTTGATGAAAATCAAGACGTCAGATATAATCAGCTTATCTTGTTTCATTTACAAAAATAGCAATAACATTTTCTAGACTGTTACATTTTCGCCTCACACCCAAAACAGAATGTGCAAATGCAATATAAATGTAGTACATCCTTTAGAAAACACTGTGAACTATCTGGTGTCTCCTCAACTTCATGTTTTCAGAGAACCGTTTCACCAGATCTTACACTCGTACGGCTTCTCTCCGGTGTGAATCCTCTGGTGCCTCTTCAGATCACTGCTGTGATTGAACTTCTTTTCACACTCTGAACACTCCAGATAGCTTTACCGCCCCGTGAGTGGCTAGTGTTTCCTCAGATCAGTTTTGCAAATGTACTTTCGCTCACACTTGCTGCACTCGAACGGTTTTTCTCCACTGTGTAAATGCATGTGTCTCTTTAATTTAGAACTTTCGATAAAGCTTTTCCCACACTCGCGACACACAAATGGCTTATCGCCCGAGTGAATCTTTAGGTGTGTGTTCAGATTACCACGTTGACTAAACCCTTTTCCACACTCGGGGCACTTGAACGGCCTTTCTCCCGTGTGGATCAAAATGTGTTTCTTCAGATGGCTACTATCACAAAATCCTTTTCCACACTCGGAGCACTTATATGGTTTTTCTCCTGTGTGAATTCTCTGGTGTGTCTTCATATTAGTTTTCTGGCTAAACCTTTTCCCGCAATAAGAGCACTCGAATGGCCTCTTTTTGACGTGAGTCTTCTGGTGTTTCTTCAATTCACTGCTTTTCTTGAACCATCTCCCACAGATAGGACACTTGAACATTTCTACCTGTGTTTCCGGATCAGTTTTCCGTACCTCAGGATTTGAAAGATGAAGCCATTGGTGGATCTTCAAATCAGTGGACGACCTGAACTTTTTATCACACATATTACACGGAAATGGTCTTTCTCCAGTGTGAACCATCTGGTGTAACTTTAGGTGATTACTTCGACTAAAGCTTTTCCCACAATCAGAGCATTTGAACTGCTTTTTATCTGAGTGAATCGGCAGTTGTGCCTTCAGATCACTACTTTCATTAAAGTTGATATTTATGAAGATCTTCCCGCAGTCAGAACACTTCAGTGGTTTTGTTTCACAGTTAATCCTAGCCTGTCTTCCTATCATCACTCAAATTAAACTTTTTCCCGCATCCTGAGCATTCAGATGGTTTTTCGACAGCGTGAATCCTCTGGTATGGAATTAGATCAAGGACACTGTACTTTTTCTCACACTTAGGGCTTTCCAACGCTTTTTCTGAGTGAGTCTGCTGGTGTTTCCTCAGATTACAACTTCGAGCAAATCTTTTCCCACACTCGGAACACTCATACTGCTTGTCTTCTAAGTGACTCCTCTTAAACCTCAAGTTCATTGCCTTTATTAGCTCTATTCCCATCCTTAGAGAATTCAAGTGTTTTTCTTGAATGAATTCTTTGGTGTATTTTGAGAGAACCATTTTCATTAAACCTTTTCCCACACTCGGAACACTCATACTGCTTGTCTTCTAAGTGACTCCTCTGGTGTCCTTCTAGTTCATCACTTCCATTAAACATACACTCACACTCAGAACATTCAAATGTTTTTCCCGGATGCATTCTTCGGTGCATCTCGAAAGTACCTTTTTCATCAAAATGTTCTCCACATTCATAACACTCAAACTTTTCTCCTAAGTGAATTATCTGATGTGTCTTTAGATTACTACTTTTAATAAACTTTTCCCCACACACTGAGCACTCAAACAGTTTTTTTCCAGAATGGGTTATCTCGTGAGCCTTTAGATCATCATTTCCAGAAAATATTTTCCCACAGTAAGAGCACTGAAATGATTTCTTTGAGAGAATCTCCTTGTTTTTCTTCAGCTCACTTTTTATCTTGACTGCTTCTGCAGCGAGTGTTTCCAGATCACTCTTCCGTAAATCAGGATTTGAAATATGAAGCCGCTGGTGTATCTTCGGATCACTAAGCCTCCTCAACTTTTCCTCACACTCACAACACTCTAATGTTTTTTCTCCAGAATCAATTCTCTTGTGTGCTTTCCGATGACAATTCTGAGTAAACCTTTGTCCACATTCAGAACATCCGAACGCTTTTTCTCCTGAGTGAATCCTCAGCTGTATCTTCAGATAACTGCTATGCTTAAACCTCTTCCCACATTCAGAACACTCGAATGGTTTTTCTCCTGTGTGTGTCCTCAGATGTGTCTTCAGGTGATCTCTCCGGTTAAACCTTCTTCCGCATTCGGAGCACTCACATGTTTTCTCTTCAGAGTTGATCTTGTTGCTTTCCTCCATCTTATCTTGCCAATTTCAAATAATCTTTCAAATTCTATTTAAAAAGGCGTAAGCTTATGGTGAAAGGGATGGCTTAATTAAGAGAAGTATCTTTTAGACCACAGGGTGCCTCTCTTAATTAATAGTCTGACTGGATGTGCCATTACAACTACCGATTCCTCGTGTGGTGTATGTTGCTATGTTGCTCTATATCATTTATAGAGCAGTATACTATGCCCCACCCTTCACTCTGGTGATCTGCAAAAGAGACACATTTAAAAAGTTTACACATTGACAGAAACAATAGTGTGTGTTTGTGTATGTGTTCGTGTGTGTGCGCATTATTTATTACAATTTCACTCTACTTCATAACATACGAGCGAGTATCGCATCCGTGAAACGCGATAGTGCATGAGCTACATGGAAACCTTTAAACCAGCAACTATTGCAGTGTTATCTAGAGGAAGGAACATGAGATGGTTCAGTCACTGTCCTAGGTCTCACTGTCTGCACAATCTGTTGACAAAAAGAATTGAGCCATCTTTTGGTCTAACTGCTTTATTTGGTATTATATGTACACAATGATCATAAACATGCAATAAACTTTTAATAACCAGCACTATTTTTTGACATTAAGACCATATCATATGGGGGGTGGGTATATTAAGTTCTCTGCCTTCTTAACCTCAAATGTCTTTCAAAAATTATGTGCATCTCATACGAAAGTAAATTTGATGGTGAGATCATGACCAGTATATGTGCTATAGATCTCCCTAGTGATTTATTACCTAATAAGTTTTATCTTGACAATATATGAGGCCCCGTGCGCCAAACAATCGTAACCCATAACTTTGAGGTTTTGAGATAAAGGCAGCATCATGGAGTAGAGGGGTGTAAAAATCTTATGGTGAAGTCGGCCAAGCAAAATCCGACCTACGTACCTAAAAAACGGTGGGAAGTCGACCAAAAAAGCGCGCGAAAAAGTAGCGAGATACCCCGCGCGATTCTCAGCCAAAGAATAGTAATGTCCCCAGGCCAGCTGTTCCTGCATGACGTGTGTAACCCAATCAGCGGCGCGTACGGCTGTGACGTCACACCCACACCGCACCTCAGCCAATCACAGCCACGCTAACGCTCTCGCTCGCGCCCCTCTAGCCCAAAAACTCGTCGAGACAGTATCAACACAATTTTCTCCTTTAATTTTTCGCTCGATAAATATTTATATAAAGTTTACTTTTACACCTATCATCATGAAACCTTCACATATTCCTATTTAAAACAAGTACTCTTAAAATAATAACTTAGATTTATTTTCAAAGTTTATTTTAATTACTCATACTGATTGGGGTATAATTAACCCTATGTTACTTAACCGGATATATTCTTATTTACTTTCAAAACCTATTTAACTAAACAAAACTACCCAGGACCTTTCATTTCATGTATAATACTTACATATTCGTACCAATTCTATGTGCGTTATCAGTGTTTTTGATCGCGATTTACTCAAAACTACGAATTTCGGGTTACGATTGTTTGGCACACGGGGCCTCATATACATGGCGTAGGTTTGTTGGCCTTTTAAGGAACCTCCGAAGTGGTTTAGCTCACAGTAATAACTTGACGAATTGCTATTTTGAGAATAAACATAATTTTCACTTAGTAAAAATGAGATTACAAAAGAAAACTTACGAACGACCTGAGCAGGCGCACTTCATTCACCTTTTTTTTTATTTCTTCTTCCTGTCTTTCTTCTATTTGTATTTTTTGACTGGGACTGGTCTCATGATATGCACCAAGCATACCAACGATAATAAAGAAGGAACCAACCCTAAGTGTGAGGATTTTAAAAGCATGTGCAGCCCAAGTAAACACAGCAATTGCCACATTTAAATGTTAACAGTATTTAGTATGGTTCACGTATGGTTCGTCTCATTATTATAATGATTATAACTATCACTATGATTATAACTATGATTATTATTACTATGATTACGATTATGGTTAATATGATGATTACTATGATTATCACTATCATCATTATCATCATCATGATGATTATTTTGTTAGAATTGAGACATTGAGAGGAGAGAGAGGGTGGGGTGGGAGGGGAGTGAGGCATAGGGAGCCGGAGTGAGAGGAAGGGAGAAGGAGTAGGAGAGATAGAGAGAAGGAAAGGGAATATATATATATATATATATATATATATATATATATATATATATATATGCATGTATGTATATATATATATATGTATGTATGTAAGTATATACACATATATATACCTATATATACATATATATGTATGTATTATGTATATACACACATATATATATATATATATATATATATATATATATATATAGAGAGAGAGAGAGAGAGAGAGAGAGAGAGAGAGAGAGAGAGAGGGAGAGAGGGAGAAAAGAAGAGAGCGTAATAAAAGGAGGGAGAGAGGAAGGGGGAGGGAGAGAGAGAAAGGAAAGAGAGACAGAGAAAGGGGAGGGAGAGTGGGAGGGAGGGAGAGAGAGAAAGGGGGAGAGACAGACAGTGAGAGAGAGAGAAATGGGATAGAGGGAGATAGAAAGAGAGAAAGGGAAAAAGAGAAAAAGGGGGAAAGAAAGAGGGAGAGAGAGAGAGAAAGGAGAGGGAGAAAGTGAGAGAGTGAAAGGGGAGGGAGAAAGAGAAAGTGAGAATTATATATATATGTATATATATAATATATATATATATATATATATATATATATATATAGAGAGAGAGAGAGAGAGAGAGAAAAAAGGAGAGAGGGAGGGAGGGAGAGAGAGAGAGAGAGAGAGAGGAGAGAGGGGAGGGAGAGAGAGAGAGAGAGAGAGAGAGAGAGAGAGAGAGAGAGAGAGAGAGAGAGAGAGAGAGAGAGAGAGAGAGAGAGAGAAATGGGATGAGGGAGATAGAAGAGAAAGGGAAAAAGGAAAGGAGAAAAAGGGGGAGAGAAGAAAGGGGAGAGAGGGGGAGGGGGAGGGGGGGGAGGGGGAGGAGAGGGGGGAGAGAGGGAGGAGAGAGAGAAGGAGAAGGAGAAAGTGAGAGAGTGAAAGGGGAGGGAGGGAGAAAAAGAGAGAGAATTACATATATATATATATATATATATATATATATATACATATATATATATGTATATATATATATATATATATATATATATATATATATATATATATATATATATATATATATATATATATATATATATATATATATATATATATGTATATATATATATATATATATATATATATATATATATATATATATATATATATATATATATATGTATATATATATATATATATATATATATATATATATATATATATATATATATATATATATATATATATATATATATATATATATATATATATATATATATATATATATATATATATATATATATATATATATATATATATATATATATATATATATATATATATATATATATATATATATATATATATATATATATATATATATATATATATATATATATATATATATATATATATATATATATATATATGTATATATATATATATATATATATATATATATATACATATATATATATATATATATATATACATATATATATATATATATATATATATATGTATGTATGTATAAATGTGTGTGGAAGAAAGAAAGAGAGAGAGAGAGAGAGAGAGAGGGAGAGAGATAGAAAGAGAGAAAGGGGGTAGAGGAACAAGGACAGAGAATTTTGGTAATGCTAAGCATGACTTTATAATATGTTAATTTCATTAAATGATCAGTCTTCCGCCGACTCTAACCCAACGATGACTGGGTTCCTCCAATCACCAAACACAAAAGTTCTGGCGAATAACAGTAGTCTGGTCTTGCTTTGGATGCTTCAAATTATATTGCTTCAAGTGGTCTCTCTCTAAAATAAAACCTATCCTGGAGGCTGGGCAAGCAAATTTATCTCCGTCTGCAATGGGTTAAAAGTGCTTGAGCCTATCTTTTTTGGACATCCCCCGAGATTTGTCTACAAAATTAAATCTCAGTTATTTGTTTTCTTTGACAAGGGCTAAAATTAAATCCCACAAGTCACACACAAACAATATTTCATCGATAATAATTGAGGTTCCCGAGAGTTGGATGAGTTAAGAGGAAAAGAAATGACACAGATCTTTACAACCAAGGCTTTATTTGATGAAAATCAAGACGTGTCAGATATAATCAGCTTATCTTGTTTCATTTACAAAAATAGCAATAACATTTTCTATACTGTTACATTTCCGCCTCACACCCAAAACAGAATGTGCAAATGCGATATAAATGTAGTACATCCTTTAGAAAACACTGTGAACTATCTGGTGTCTCCTCAACTTCATGTTTTCAGAGAACCGTTTCCCGCAGATCTTACACTCGTACGGCTTCTCTCCGGTGTGAATCCTCTGGTGCCTCTTCAGATCACTGCTGTGATTGAACTTCTTTTCACACTCTGAACACTCGAATGGCTTTACCGCCCCGTGAGTGGCTAGGTGTTTCCTCAGATCAGTTTTGCAAACGTACTTTCGCTCACACTTGCTGCACTCGAACGGTTTTTCTCCACTGTGTAAAAGCATGTGTCTCTTTAATTTAGCACATTCGATAAAACCTTTCCCACACTCGCGACACACAAATGGCTTGTCGCCCGAGTGAATCTTTAGGTGTGTGTTCAGATTACCACGTTGATTAAACCCTTTTCCACATTCGGGGCACTTGAACGGCTTTTCTCCCGTGTGAATCAAAATGTGTTTCTTCAGATGGCTACTATCACAAAATCCTTTTCCACACTCGGAGCACTTATATGGTTTTTCTCCCGTGTGAATTCTCTGGTGTGTCTTCATATTAGTTTTCTGGCTAAACCTTTTCCCGCAATAAGAGCACTCGAATGGCCTCTTTTTGACGTGAGTCTTCTGGTGTTTCTTCAATTCACTGCTTTTCTTGAACCATCTCCCACAGATAGGACACTTGAACATTTCTACTGCCTGTGTTTCCGGATCAGTTTTCCGTACCTCAGGATTTGAAAGATGAAGCCATTGGTGGATCTTCAAATCAGTGGACGACCTGAACTTTTTATCACACATATTACACGGAAATGGTCTTTCTCCAGTGTGAACCATCTGGTGTAACTTTAGGTGATTACTTCGACTAAAGCTTTTCCCACAATCAGAGCATTTGAACTGCTTTTTATCTGAGTGAATCGGCAGTTGTGCCTTCAGATCACTACTTTCATTAAAGTTGATATTTATGAAGATCTTCCCGCAGTCAGAACACTTCAGTGGTTTTGTTTCACAGTTAATCCCCTGGCCTGTCTTCCTATCATCACTCAAATTAAACTTTTTCCCACATCCTGAGCATTCAGATGGTTTTTCGACAGCGTGAATCCTCTGGTATGGAATTAGATCAAGGACACTGTACTTTTTCTCACACTCAGGGCTTTCCAACGCTTTTTCTGAGTGAGTCTGCTGGTGTTTCCTCAGATTACAACTTCGAGCAAATCTTTTCCCACACTCGGAACACTCATACTGCTTGTCTTCTAAGTGACTCCTCTCTTGTACCTCAAGTTCATTGCCTTTATTAGCTCTATTCCCATCCTTAGAGAATTCAAGTGTTTTTCTTGAATGAATTCTTTGGTGTATTTTGAGAGAACCATTTTCATTAAACCTTTTCCCACACTCGGAACACTCATACTGCTTGTCTTCTAAGTGACTCCTCTGGTGTCCTTCTAGTTCATCACTTCCATTAAACATACACTCACACTCAGAACATTCAAATGTTTTTCCCGGATGCATTCTTCGGTGCATCTCGAAAGTACCTTTTTCATCAAAATGTTCTCCACATTCATAACACTCAAACTTTTCTCCTAAGTGAATTATCTGATGTGTCTTTAGATTACTACTTTTAATAAACTTTTCCCCACACACTGAGCACTCAAACAGTTTTTTTCCAGAATGGGTTATCTCGTGAGCCTTTAGATCATCATTTCCAGAAAATATTTTCCCACAGTAAGAGCACTGAAATGATTTCTTTGAGAGAATCTCCTTGTTTTTCTTCAGCTCACTTTTTATCTTGACTGCTTCTGCAGCGAGTGTTTCCAGATCACTCTTCCGTAAATCAGGATTTGAAATATGAAGCCGCTGGTGTATCTTCGGATCACTAAGCCTCCTCAACTTTTCCTCACACTCACAACACTCTAATGTTTTTTCTCCAGAATCAATTCTCTTGTGTGCTTTCCGATGACAATTCTGA
>BOPN01001408.1:196996-204496 GCA_017312705.2 Penaeus japonicus
CAAAAGAAAGCAGAAAAGGGCAAATCATGCCAAACCTTCTCAGAGCCTAGACCTTAACCCATTAACAAGGTCAATTTGGCTGGTCATCTTGCTAGAGGTACGGCTTTCCTTCTTTTGTGATGGATTTATGGGAAAATATTTTTTAGGCAAGTCTGCCCTGCCTAAAGGGCTGAGAAAACCAATTCCCCGTCCCTCTAATTTTTAGCTGGTACTGGTGACATCAAAAATTGCTCGTCCTGACTGCCAGTTACCTCGTTTGGTGCCCCATATACAATGGGTTAAGGGCTTACAGGATCTACTACAGGCTCACCTGCTGAAGGCTAATGTAACTAGAGGCTAATAAACCACTGCAGCAGAGAAATCACCATGTTCTTCTCCCTCATCAAGCTCACTTTGAAACCAAATGAAATGTCACTACTCAAACTCACAAGCATATGTGTGTGTGTGTGTGTGTGTGTGTGTGTGTGTGTGTGTGTGTGTGTGTGTGTGTGTGTGTGTGTGTGTGTGTGTGTGTGTGTGTGTTTACAAAAGTAGTAGTTCAATACAGGAGATAGAGCTAAGCTCAGATGGTCCCCTATGCTAATTTCATTATAATATAGTTTTTTTTAAAGTAATACAAATTTCTGGTACACACAATGTTATTAGGGATACAATTTCCACACATCTATTTGAAAAGCTGAATTTTTAAACTTTTATATCACTTGTTTTTGGTTATAACTTTTTACTGAGACTTATTATTCTTCTGGTTTTCAAATCTATAAATTGATCTTTGTCTACTTTAACCCCTAAAAGCCACAAAGGTTTTAGTATGTCTGTCCCCCCAGTAGCAAATAAGGTATGATTTTTCAAATTTCATTTAGGCCAAGTTTGGTCTTCGGCATTTTAATAGCTTGAATTTACACACCAGTAAATGTATATTGGAGAATCAAAGTAGGAAAAAAAAATATTGCAGTTACCCCAGAAATAAGAAGGAAAATGGGAATAAACTTCCACGTCTATAAAATCACCAGCTGATAAAATATGTAAGCATTTATTGTAGAACAAATTGAATATTCATCTAGATGCATAAATAGTAAAAAGACAATGATATACCAATGGGCAACCACTGTATACTAATTGGGGCGTGGGGAAGGGGTTGCCTGCATTAAATATGCAATACAGCACCAGAATTACAATTTCACACTCACTTTGTTTCATTTACAAGAAAAAGAAGAAAAAGCATGAGGAGGGGGTCTGATACGTGATATCTTGTCACTCATCGTTAACAGGTTAAGAGGTAACTGCATTTTTTTTTCTCTGTGAGGAGTCACTGCCTCTCCACTGCTGGGGAAACAGACTTGCTGAAATCTTAGGGGTTAAAAAATAAATCTAAGATAAAAATATGCATTTCAAACCAAGAGTACAATAAGTTAAAGTTCAACAATGAATCATACTAACCTGCTAATTATAATATCCCTTATGCAGTAAATTTATCTTGCTGTACTGAAATGCAGATAGACTAGTCTCAGGTCCTCAAGCAGATAGAAAATGCACAATCTAGAGTGTCAGAGCATGTCCGGGCTGGGAATTCAGTCCTCGTGTATTTTCCAGCATCCTTCACTTTCAGCGAACAGCCATGGAGTTGCAGGATGAGCATGATCTTCTTAGCTTCCGTCTCACTCAATCCACTTCTCCACAGAGTCATACTGGAATTGAGGAATGATGATCATTTTGTAAGTTCTATGGAGTAGATTAATTATGATTTCTGTCTGCTTAATTACATCTGAGAGAGTATGGCATACTTTAACCAGCTGGATAGAAGGTATCCACTGGAATTTTAAACTAATACTATATTACAATGATTGTACTTATTATGATAGAAATTTTGATCACCTGTCATTAAGGATAATAATTACTCTTGGTACCTTTGTAAAACAACAATGATAGAAAAAAATTAAATTAATAAAAAAAGAAGAAAAAGAAGATTTATCCATGCACGTATATGCACATCACCCTAACCAAGGTATGATTTTTTAACATCAACTTTATACATTATGGTGTACCATGTAACAGGTGCATGGGGAACTTGAAAAGAAAAATAATATAGACATATAATATATACAATATATATAATATATATATATATATATATATGAAAAATCTTATCTATAAAGAATGTTTACAAACCTAAAATGATACCGAGACATGAATGGCTCACTTACAGGGTTATCTAGAGGAAGGAACATGAGGATTCAGTCACTTTCCTCGGTCTCACTGTCTGCGCAATCTGTAAACAAAACAAATCTTTTAGTCTAACTGCTTTATTTGGTATTTCATGTGCACTGGGATTATAAATATACAATAATTCTTAATAATCAGCAGTAATTATTAACATTAGGACCAACCCATGCTTCTGGTTTCTGGGTGCAAAGGAGGTAATACCTGGTAATTCATTTAATAAATGGAAAAAATTAAAAAGCAAAGTCAATTTTGTATGATATTATCTATGATATATTAGTAAAGTAATATAAATTAGCATTTGGTTTGATATATTTCTATATATTTTTAAGCGCAATTAGTTTTTTCATCTAAAATCATAAAGTCAAAAAGAAAAAATACAAGGCCCAATTTCAGAATATCAACCAAAACCAAGTGGAAAAACCCTTTGCCTCCATTTCTATTAGTGCTTTGGCAAAGATCAATAAAACTCCACAAGTGATTGGCAATACTCATTTTTCAATCATTTTCTCCTTAACCTATTGCTGACAGGGCACCTAATGACCTAACTCATCGTCAAGGCGGGCGGTCTACAGCACTAGCGGCACCGGCTAAAAATTAGAGGGACGGGGAAAGGGTTTTCTCCGCCCTCCGGGTAGCGCAGACTAGCCCAAACAATATTTCCCCATATATACATCATGAAATGCGAGTTTAGGCTGACTTTGGAACCCTGTAGCTCTAGAGCTAGCGCTGTTACAGCGCTTCAAGTGTGACCAGATCCCGATGTCGCCTCATGTATGCATTGACACCCATCTCTTAGGCCTAATCGGTGGACATGTATGTCATGACACCTGTACACAATGGGTTCATATTGATAATGATGAGTTACACTGATTGAGTAGTCTATATGGTACAATCTTTAGTCAGTCAATCTGTCTGCCTGTCAACCATGCACTAGTTAGATTGAGAGGAGGAGGAGGAGGAGGAGGAGGAGGAGAGGAGGAAGAGGAGGAGGAGGAGAGGAGGAAGAGGAGGAGGAAGAGGAGGAGGAGAGGAGGAAGAGGAGGAGGAGGAGAGGAGGAGGAGAGGAGGAAGAGGAGGAGGAGAGGAGGAAGAGGAGGAAGAGGAGGAAGAGGAGGAGGAGAGGAGGAGGAAGAGGAGGAGGAGGAGGAACTGCCATGTCTTTTCATAGGCAACTGTGATCATTGTGCACACAGTAACTACACATTTTCTACTTTTCTACTTCAAACGAGCAGCAGAGGTTGAGAGGAATCCATCAGTGCCACATTCATGATATACAGGTAGATGTCACTCATTAAAAAAACCTAACATATGATTTCAAGTACATCTTCATAACACCCATTAAAAATCTGACATCTAAGAGAGCTATTACAGGTACACTTCTACCCAAAACAGGACTTATTCTGGTCCCTTCATATCCAACAAATCACACAACCAAAACATAAGTACTGAAGAAAAAAACAATAAAAACAATGATGGCCTTTGCCAGAGCGCTCCAAGAAGCAACAAGCCACGTGTGAAAATTCCTCCATATTTGGCAAAGCACACGTGACGGTGACACTCGAAGGGGACGTGTGTTAGCGTGGGATGAATCCTACCCAAGGAACATGTGTCACAGGATTAACCTCCTTCCCCCTCCTCCTTAGAGCTGAGGGGAGTCCTAGACACGGCGCGAAGGGGGATTCCAGAGAGTCCTTATCATGGCGATGGTCGACTCGCCATCACCTTCCTTCTGAGGGTCATTTCTCTTAGACTAAAGACAGTTGCCTTATTTGCTCTCCACAGCCATCACCCCGGATGTCTCCTCTACCTCTCGGCTACTCTACTTCCAAGATTACCTTCGTATTAAGTAAGGAAAACGACGGAAATTGAGGTCGGACTCACCTTCGGGTCGGGGGAAAGAACTCGTCTGTTTACAAAGATGGCGTTGGGGAGGCGCGCGTGTCGGTGCACGAGCGGGCGGGAATTTTGAATGGGGGAGACTTAAAAAAAAAGAAAAAAGGAGAAATTATTCATTTAAAGGAGGTTTAAGCCTTCTTTTCTATTGGGAATTGGGGTTTGGATGTGGCGGGGTGTATGGGTGGTTCGGTATTCAAGTGTATTGGAATGATTAGTCTTTTTTTTTTTAATTGAGGGAATAAAGTAATGAGTAGATTGAAAAGTTTGCACAAGATGATGCAATGTGCAAATGGTGTGACAGTTCATAAGGAACGATTTATAATGGGCAAGGTTTAAGTCAGGTAGGATCAAGATGTTACGATCCCTAATAAGAATAAAAAAATACACAATTCAATCATATGTTAATTACAAGAGCATACCAACCCCCGTGAAAAAGTACTGAAAGAGAAACTATAATGGATGATACTTAACGTTTGATTTAAAAGATTTATATCCTGAATTAATTGTATAACATAGACAAAAAGTTTGATGCAAATTCTTAATTGATAGTCATTTTAATACTTAATTTTGAATAATATCTGATGACTAATATTAGTGATGGCTAGAATCACCTCGGTGTGTTATCTCCCTCTCTCTCCCTCTCCTTAAATGAAACTGTGAGTGTCTAATGTATTACTTTCTTTATGTTGATTTCTTTAAAATGCCGCATGTTTTAGTAAATTCATACCATGCTGATTTAGGACAATGTCTCATACTATAAAAATCAACCTTTACCTTATCTGCCATTCCAATCATATATAAAAAAGACTTATCCAAGCTCAGGGCTATATAAAGACAAATTTATAACATCCCTGTACCATCATATCATATAATCAATCAACCAATCACATAATTCCCCCGCCTTATTGGTATAATCAGAAAAAAATCGTGTTTCCCCCCTCCATCCGATTTAAATTTCGCGGGCTCGCTTACCGAAGCAAACAGACGACACGCGACCCTCCCTCGTCAGCTGTGGACCCGCCGCCGCACTTCCAAAGGTTGGCGGGAATATGTTCCCCTTTTGAGGTGTTTTGAGACGTTTTTTGGAAGGGTCAAGGGTATTGGGTGTGATATGAAGATATGAGAAGTACTTGAGAAGATGATACGGGGGAATGTAGGCTTTGACATAGTCTGAAATCCTATTAAAAGGAGGGGAAATAGAAGAAGGTTGTCAGGATTCAGAAATTTCGAAATAAATTTTTCAGAATAGGATTTGAGGTTTTTGGAATCTGTGGACAATATATATATTTAGTCTTCTCTGCAAGTACATGTCATCGTTTAGCATCAAGTTATTCTATTTCGTGTTTGAATTGTTAAGTTGAATTCGCCATTCAGTCGTAGGGAAATAGAACCTAGATGCATTTGCAGACAGTGCAAAGATCAAGAAGAATTAAGTTATATATTTTTTCCTTCATTGTCGGAAGTCTGAATCGAATAGAGTGAAGTTATTGGAAGTAGTAAAGTGCCAGAAAGAAGTTCCACAATTAAGTCTCCAAAGACCAGAAATTATAGACTTGATGTGACAATAGAGAAGAATCAAGGAAAAAAAAATCAATCCTTAGAGACAGCAAGATACTTTAGTAAAACCCTAGGAGAGGTCGGCAGATGCTGAGTTCTCTTGAACATGTCGCAATGGCTGAAGACATCAATGAAGACGTAAAGGTATTCACGACGGAAGAATGGCTCTCCTTCCCGGAGACTGAGGGGAAGCCCATGGTGTCTGAGACGGTTCTCGAGGACTACAAAGTGCAGAGAAACTCAGGTAGGTCCCGTCACTTTAATAAGCCCATTTACATATATTTCGCCGTATATTTCACATACAATTTTGCATGAGATTTATGGGGAAGTAGATACTGTAAGATTAACCCAATTGCATTTTTTTTCAAAACAGTCCATAATTGTAACTTAATATGCTTCAAGTTGCATTTTTTTCTAGAATAGGACACATTTATCTATATTGATATAAAAAAGATAAACAAAAAAAACAATACTTTTATGTAAAGGAACTGAAATGACTATCATAACAGTAAAAGGTCATTCAGATATTGAAAAGGATAAATCTAGTGACTGTTATGGCAAAGGCCAACAAACTTCCATAACATACATTCTGACAGGATAGAGCTTTTATTCCTATTGTCCAACAAGGAACCAGACCAGACTATATCTTGCCAAAATAAATATGATGGAGGTTTGTTATCCTTCACAGGAGGGTTAAGTATGAAGGACAGTTACCATATTGTCTTCTAATGTAATTATTCACAATATAAGTGTATCAGACAGTTTCTTAACCCATTGGTCACGGGATTAAATAAATATTTGTGCAGTAGGATGGCTGGTTTACATTGTCTGGCACGGTGCCATCCGCGTCTATGACCAACTCTGCCTTTGCAGCAAATCATGCCATCCGCTGCTAATGGGTTACCTCAATGCAAAGACCAACATACCTCCATTAATCTTGTTTAGGTTCTTGATTTGTTGATTAATCACCAGGGAGGTTTAAAGGCTCGTGCAGGATTATATGTTAGGATATTTCTTGATCATTACTGGAGCGAGGAGCGGGAAAGCTGTGGCATGCTTTGATGCATAGACCGGTGGAGTTAGATGAGTGATTGTGAGCTAAATTTTACTTTGTGCAGATTAGTTATTATGCATATTAGTGTTGGTTTGTGTGATCTTTGTGAGCATAGCATTAATTTTTTTCTCATAGCAATGATTCTGTCACTATATCCTTTGATGTTCTTATTATAACCTTTCAGTTTTATTTTGTGGCAACTATGTTTGGGATGAAGTGTTTTTCAAGTGGAGAATTTAAACTTTTTAATTGTTCTCAGAGTAATCTGTTCCTGTATTTTGTCCTGTAAGCTGTTAAATTAGTCCACAAGGCTTTGTTGGTAGATGTAATTCCTCAAATCAAACTTGCGAAATTTCACATAACACTGTATTGTTATAGACTATTAATCTGTAATTGTCATTGCCAACCAAAAAATCACTTCTCATTTCACCTGTTCCCTTAAATTATCTTGAAAGGGTCTTGATATTTCTTTCTTTTTTTGACAGAGATGAGAGAAAAGTTGAAACTCTGATAATTCTTTGGATAATTATAGATTTCCAATACTCTAAAAACTGGAGTGCATCTGATATATACAGACTTACATGTAGTTCTGTATATATGTCAGTTACGTCCTTGGGTATTCAGTCTCATTTCAACCTTGACTTACAATGGTGCAGTAACCCATCAGTGTTACAAACATCCGTGCAGTAACCAATCTCTTGTGAAAATGATACTGTTTCCATTATAGATAATTCTGGTTTACATTTAAGTAGACCATAGAATGCTGTACTATC